>LNAC01000377.1:544334-646155 GCA_002007465.1 Ailurus styani | reverse complement strand
TAACCCACTGAGCCACCCAGGCGCCCTTCTTTTTTTTTTTTTTAAAGATTTTATTTATTTATTTGACAGAGAGATAGAGCACAAGTAGGCAGAGAGACAGGCAGAGGGAGAGGGAGAAGCAGGCTCACCACTGAGCAGGGAGCCCGATTCGGGGCTTGATCCCAGGACTCCGGGATCATGACCTGAGCTGAAGGCAGCCGCCTAACCAACTGAGCCACCCAGGTGCCCCCAGCAGGCTTCTTAAGGGATACTACTAAGACTGAAAATGGTACCGCAGGCATATCTCTGTTATTTTCCTTGTTTGGAATGCTAACCTTCTAAGGGAGTCTGAGATTGTTTTGATTTTTCTGGACATTGTACTATTGACCCACGTCAAACTAGTCTTTCATAAAAACCTCAAGGCTTTTTTTGTCTGTGTGTGTACGTACAAATAATTTTTGTTATATTTTTCTGTGCTTTTGAACAGTTTGTTTTGAGGCTGTTGGTTGTTTTTGCTACTCAGTAATAAAGCTGTTGATATTAATGCTTGGTGTATTTCCCAAATAGGTTTATTGCTCATGTAATGTGTTTTGTCACAGAGTGATTTGCCCCGGGTCAAAACGGAGATTGAGGCTTTGAAGAACCTGAGACATCAGCATATATGTCAACTCTACCATGTGTTAGAGACAGCCAACAAAATATTCATGGTTCTTGAGGTTAGTAGTGTGGTCTAGAGACCTAAAGGTATTTGATCACTGTCTTAGTCCACTTGGGCTGCTATAACAGATATCACAGACTGGATAGTTTGTTTCTCACAGTTCTGGAGGCTGGGAATTTCAAGATCAAGGCGCTGGCATGATCAGGTGGCCCTCTTCCTGATTCATAGCTGGTGCCTTCTTGCTATGTCCTTCGCAATACAGGGGCCAAGAAATCTCTCTGGAATCTCATTTATAAGAGAATTAATTCCATTCATGAGGGCTCCACTCTCATATCCTAATCACTTCCCAAAGGCTGCATCTCCTGGAACCATCATGTTTTGGAGGTTAGGATTTTGACATATCAATTTTGGAGGGAAATAAAATATTCAGACCATTTCCATTTGCTTTATCAATAGTTAAGGGAAAAATATGTTTCACCTAAAAGATTAAAATAAATGTTAAGCAGCTTTCCTGTTTGAGTTCTGTCTGTAACAACTTATTTATTATTTTTAAAAAATATTTTATTTATTTATTTGACAGAGGGATAGAGAAAGAGCACAAGTAAGCAGAGAGGCAGGGAGAGGGAGAAGCATGCTCTCGCCGAGCAGGGATTCTGATGTGGGACTCCATCCCAGGACTCTGGGATCATGATCTGAGCCAAAGGCAGACGCTTAACCGACTGAGCCACCCAGGCGCCCTGTCTATAACAATTTAGATTAAGTAGACATATATAATAAGTTGGAGATTCATTGTAAATTCACACTTTCTGATACACTCCTAATGGGCTTAGGATTAATGAACAGAATATATTAGAATTTGTTGTTAGAGAGAAGGATCCATTTCAGTTTTATATAGCATATTATTCTAGGGCTGCCATAGTAAACTACCACAAAGTTGGTGGTTTAAAATGACAGAAATTTATTGTCTCATAGTTCTAGAAGCTAAAAGTCTGAAATCAGGGTGTGTGCAAGGTTGGTTTCTTCTGGAGAATCTGTTCTGTGCTTCTTACCTACGTCCTGATGTTTACTGACAATCTCTGGCATTCCTCCTTAGCTTGAACCACTCCAGTCTCTGCTTCTGTCTCTAAATGGTGTTTTCTTCTCTGTGTGTGTGTCTTTGTCCAAATGTCCCTCTTCATGTAACAACACAGTCATTGAATTAGGGTTCACCCTGATCTAGTAGGACTTCATTGGGACTTGATTACATCTACAAAACCTAAATAAGGTTATGTTTATTGGTACCAGATGTTAGGACTTGCACATATCTTTTTGGGGGATATCGTTCAACTCACAGCCTATAGGTAGCTTTCAATACATATGTTATATGACTCAGACTCTTTCAAGTTTTAACTGCCCTTTTGGGCCTGAAATGTAAAGTCTTTAGAACTTCCATCATTCATCTCTTGTTTCATTTGCTTTAGGCTCAGCCAAATAATTTTTTTAAAAAGATTTTATTTATTTATTAGAGAGAGAGGGATCACAAGTAGGCGGAGAGGCAGGCAGAGAAGAGGAAGCAGGCTACCGGCTGAGCAGGGAGCCCAATGCGGGGCTCGATCCCAGGACCCTGAGATCATGACCGGAGCCGAAGGCAGAGGCTTTATTTAACCCACTGAGCCACCCAGGCGCCCCTCAGCCAAATAATTTTTAACTGCATATCATTTTCATAGATTAGCTCTATTTAATTTAATTTAATTTAATTTAATTTAATTTATTTATTTGACAGAGAGAGAGAGATTACAAGTAGGCAGAGAGGCAGGCAGAGAGACAGGGAGATGAGGAAGCAGGCTCCCTGCTGAGCAGAGAGCCCGATGCGGGCCTCGATCCCAGGACACTGAGATCATGACCTGAGCCGAAAGCAGAGGCTTTAACCCACTGAGCCACCCAGGCGCCCTAGATTAGCTCTATTTTAGAAGCACATTTTAAAATTCATAATGTTGAGGGACCTGGGTGGCTCAGTTGGTTAAGCAGCCGACTGTTGATTTCGGCTCAGGTTCTGATTCTGGGGTCCTGGGAGGAGCCCTACAACAGGCTCTGCATTCAGCAGGGAGTCTGCTTAAGAATTCTCTGTCTCCCTCTCTGTCCCTCCCTCTGCTTGCATTCTCTCTTACTCTCAAAAAATAAATAAAAAAGATGAGAATGGGTTTTAGTACTTTGCTATAGAAATATAAAACCATGAATGGACTTAAAAATCACGGTGTTGGGGCGCCTGGGAAGCTCAGTCAGTTGAGTGTCTGATTCTTGGTTTCGGCTCAAGTTCATGATCTCAGGGTCTCTGGATGGAGCCCTGCATGGGCTGTGCATTTAGTGGGGAAATCTGGTAGAGTCTCTCTCTCCCCCTTTTCCTCTGGTCCCCCACCCCCCACTCTTGCTCTCTCACTCACTCTCAAATAAATAAATATTTAAAAAAAAAATCACAGTGTTTGTTGGTTCTACTTCTACTTGTCATAAAACTGCTTGAGACCAATAGCTATTGACCTCTTGGAGTAATTGTTGACTTGTTTGATCCTCAGAGGATATATTTTTTTAATATGCCTCATTTGTTTTCCTTGTCTTTAGGTTGAATTTAATAATATCTTTGAGTTAAGTATAATTTTTTATTTGAATTCCCCTTAAGTGATTTTTCTGGGTAGTAACAATATCTGTGTGTCTCTGTTGTTACTGAAGTATTGCCCTGGAGGAGAGCTGTTTGACTACATAATTTCCCAGGATCGCCTGTCCGAGGAGGAGACCCGAGTTGTGTTCCGTCAGATAGTTTCTGCGGTCGCTTACGTGCACAGCCAGGGCTATGCTCACAGGGACCTCAAACCAGTAAGTGACTGTTGCACATGCTCTCCTGAGAGTTCAACACCGTTTACTGGCAATTACTAGTTTTGCAAGTGTTCTTTTTGTTTATAATCTATCTTGGTTTCTTTTTTGCTTCCCCTCATAATGGATCACTTTTTTTTTTTTTCCTTTTTTCCTTTTGACTGCTGGCCGGCTTTTTTGGATGTACTTGATTATTGGGATTCTATATATTCGTCATTTGTTGGAAACATTATGAATGTCTTTGTAATCAGCTGGGGAATATAAACCTCAGGATTTTATCTCTCAGAAAGGAGTTTTGAGTATTTTCTTCAAGAATATTGTTATTGAATATTTTCCCTTCAATACTCTTTTCCTGACCTCATCTTCCTTTAATTTTAATTCCATTATGCCTCAGAAGGGAACAGTTCAATGGAATGAGCGGACTCTAATTTTCAGGAACAGAATAAAAATGTGAATACTCTTAAGTTTGTAGGCTCTGACTAATACGAATGATGGTGAATGTGGATTTTATGTTACTTGATATTAGAGTCAGGGACCTAGAATTGGTTGGCAAAATATGGCAATGTAACTATTCTTTTCCCTCTGTTTCTTCCCAGTCCTTTGATTTGAATTCATTCTTTTGGTTAGGCACACACTGTGTTTGCTTGTAGCTGAACCTCAGAGCACCAAGGAGAAAATGGTTTACGCTAAAGTGCCTTGAGGGGAAGCAGGATCATTATCAACATTCCTCCTGTTTCCTCTTCTATGCTTCTTTTCATTTCATTCTTTTTTTTAATGATTTTCATTCTGTTCTTCCCAGGCTGCTTAATATAAACAGTCTTAAATCTTATTCGTTGGTTTTGCTGCTGCCTGGACTACATCACACAGAATCTCCAATGGCAGGGTCTGCAGGCAGAAATGTAACTGTGACAAAGGGTTTTAGAAGAGTGGAAAATGCTTATTATATGGACACAGAGGTCTGCATTACATTTGCTGAATTTGGAAAAATGCAAAATATGTGTAACTTTCTTGTTGAAAAGCTAGGTTGCTCTGTTGTCATCAGCCAACTCTAGTTCTGTTATACTCCAGGTTCTGTTGAGAATCTCAGATGGCAAGGCTTTCTTGTTGTGAATATGTGATGCAAAGCTCAAGAAGTCTATAACCTTGTTAGCCAAACTCTAGGAAAACCTTTATTCATCAAAGAAGAAACAAAAGAATGGGAAGGCTAAATAGATGATCCCCAGTTGTCCAGACTCTCAAATTCATTAACTGCACAACAAAAAACCACAAGTGCAACAGTATATGCTACTTCAAAAGTATTTATAACTTTTGAAGGGGAAAGAGAAGAAAAAAAATCTCTGACATTCCAGCCAAAATATATTGTGTTTGTATCTTTTTGTTTATTTTTATACTTTTTATAATGTTTGCTTTTGTTCTGAATATATACTGTATAGTATATAAAGTGTTTCTCCCCCCAAAATCTGTCAATACTTGCATAAGGTCCCCGAGAACACCTAAATTTCCTTTCTATTTTTAAAAGCTTGCTATGGGAAATACTCTGGAAATAAATGTCTTATATGTGAAGAAATCATATTTATTTAGAAATTGTTTTTAGAAATGGCTAGAGGTAGGTTGTGATATAAGGAAGTCAATACACAGTTAATGAAAGTATCTTTGTTCTCCCAGGAAAATTTGTTGTTTGATGAATATCATAAAGTAAAGCTGATTGACTTTGGTCTCTGTGCGAAACCCAAGGTAAGTACAGAAATCAAAATGCATTTATTTCCTTGTAAATGCACCTCTTAGTACGTTATCTTGCAGTGACTCCCAGTTAGCCTTTATTGAGCCTGGTTGCATCCATTAAGAATGTTTAATTTCATCCCCTTCAGAAGTTCTCTAGATGATTCTAACATGTAGCCAAGAGTGGTTCTCAATCAATGCTCTAGGTGCAGGGTTGGTCCAGCTGAAGACCCCATGGGTATGCTATGAGAGAATTTGCAGTGCCAAGGTGACACAAGGTCATTACAACATGAATTCTGAATTGATCATGTGTTTGCAGTTTGAGTATGTTGCCACTAGGTGATGCTTTTGTTCATTTAAATAGGAGCTTTGGGAATTTAGTGCAGATCTTTTTTTGTTATCCAAATGGTTTTATGACTAACAGTTACGTTTTGAGAGACAGTCACCTTTTTTTTTTTTTATAAAAGAAGGAGGAAGAAGTCCGTATGCACTTTTAAATTTATCCTGTTATATATTTCCTTAATTTGCACTCCACAGTTAAATACTGGTGTTCTCCAGTGTACCTTCTCTTTGAGGTGACTTTGAACTTTCCAGCTGTGCTGTCTGCAGAGCTCCTGTGTGGCTGCCTGTTGGAGGCTTCCTCCTGAGTTCTCTAATGATGGCACTCACAGTCTCTAAAATGAGCTGTCTACACTCATTAAGAATGTTGAAATTGCAGACCTGTCTCAGCCCTTTGCAGTCCCATGATTATTTCCTGCCCCCGTCAGAATGAGCTCAATGCAAAGGGAAGCATATTTTGCCCCTTCAGCTGAATGTTTGATTCTTTCTGATTTTCCTCTCCTTCCCTTGGCTCTTCAGAGATTGTCAGTGGAGCCTTGTGTCTGGGAGCCAAATGCTATAAGGCATTTTTTTTTGATTGGCAGCCATGTAAAGATAAAACATACTTTAAGCAGATAAACTGGTTTAAGTCATGTTCTCCACAGGAGGCAGTGGAGAAGGTTTGTGACAGACTCCATTAGCTTTTATTTATGGCTGCCACAGATTCGACCCACACAGACACCATCTAAAAAAAGCAGGGTTGGCTGGGAGAGGATCGCCTCCGCTTTCTGCTGCAGAGTTCGCTTCTGGGCATGTTGCTGCAATTATAAATGAAATTTCTCAATTTCCCAAGTCATTTGCAAGTTGTAAGACTATACAAGCGTTGGGTGGTTGTATCATTTTCGTTCTGTCTTGATATTCTATGGGAGAGCAGAGGATGTTAGGCAGATCCCTCATTTTCACAGTTCTGGAAGCTCAGGCTGTGATTTGCGTTAGAACTGGGTCTAAAAGACAGACTCGTAAGGCGCTGTTCTATCCCTCTCTCCCCTCTCAGGGAAGGGACGCTTCTGTATTTGCAAAGATTTGGTATTTGAATTAGGGTCCAGGAAAAAAATAGCCCCTTTTCTTTGAGTACTTGATGGGTGGGAAGACATGGGTGCTTGAATGTCTGCTAAGCTGATTAGTATGTGAATGGACGTCTAGGGAAGTATGAACCTGACTTGATTGAGCTAAGTGGAAAAGGATTTTGTTCATGCCAGGTTGCAGTCGTGTTGGAAATCCAAAGACGAGGGAACTACATGTGTGTGCACGAGTATGGGGAGAGTACTGGGTTGGCTGCAGAGTCTCTTACTCCTTGGGGTAGTTCTTCGTCTAGCTTCTCTATGTTTGTGCTGAAAGAATGATTATTAAGGTTTTAATTTCTTAAGGGCTGTAACTAATGAGTCTTTCATTTTTTTTCTTATTGGCAGGGTAACAAGGATTACCATCTGCAGACATGCTGTGGGAGTCTTGCTTATGCAGCACCTGAATTAATACAAGGCAAATCCTACCTGGGGTCTGAGGTAATCATTCACTGATTAATTCAGTATATAATCAATATGGCTTTTTATTTTAAAGATTTTATTTTATTTATTTGATAGAGAGACAGAGATCACAAGTAGGCAGAGAGGCAGGCAGAGAGAGAGGGAGCAGGCTCCCTGCTGAGCAGAGAGCCCAATGCGGGGCTTGATCCCAGGACTCTGAGATCATGACCCGAGCCGAAGGCAGAGGCTTAACCCACTGAGCCACCCAGGTGCCCCAATCAGTATGTATTTATTGGTGATCTCTAAGTGAGTCAGGCATTGTGCACTGGGGATATTACAGTAAGGTAAAAAATAATCTTTTTCATCAAAGGGTTCAGTTTATTCAGAGAGTAAGATGTATAAAGTAACACATGAAATGAATAACTTGCAATAAATATAATAATACATAGTATACTTATGAGGCAAGGATACATTTTTGGTGTCCTTGTTGCGGTTGTTTTTGTGTTAAACAGTACCATAGTTTAGAGTGCTTAGTCCAGCCAGGTAGAGCACAAGGCCAGGGTTGTAGGCTTAGTCTTCACAGATGCTGCTTAGCTCTGAGAAAAATTGTACTTTGTTCATAGCCAACTATCTGAGGCCCGCAGTCCTGTGTAGGAGGCCCAGGCTCAGAAGGCCTGGGAATTGCCTGTTTGACTTACCATTTGCTACCACAAGCTAGTCAGCCCTTTCCAGTCTCTGGAGTACTAATTTTGCTGATATTAATATCATAAGGCAAATAAGGTTTAGTTATCAAAAGCTCAGGAAATGCTGGATTGAACAGTTTTCTTCAGGACATCTCCAAATCTCTATTTTATTATTATTATATTTTTAAGATTTTATTTGAGAGAGAAAGAGCATGAGAGAGAGCAAAAAGGACGAGTGGGGAGGGGGGAGTGGGCGGAGGGAGAGGGGGAAGCGGTGCGGGGCCCAATCCCAGGACTCATGACCTGAGCTGAAGGCAGACACTTAACCAACTGAGCCACTCAGACACCCTTGGATGTCTCCAAATCTTTAATATGTTCTTGTACAATGTTGTCCTTTGGGGAACATCACAGAGAGCAGCTGGTCTTAATTTGCCTTGCCTACAGAGTCCCCTTTTTTGTGGAGCATCTTTTGGAGCTAGTGTTATGTTAGAGAAACTTTGACATATGTCCATTTACTTAATTTATAACAAGAGAAGATGGGAACTGACTTGTTTTGGTGACTTTTTAGTTGGATATAATTTCAAACTTACAGAATAGTTGCAGATATAGAATGAGGAACTTCTGTATACGTTTAGTCATATTTGCAGTTGTTTACGTTTTTCCCTATTTTGCTTGATCATTCTCTACGTTTGTATATATGCATATTCTTTCTTGGACCAATCGAGAGTAAATGTTAGAACTCATACCCCTTTATCATTAAGTACTGTTTATAATTCCTAAAACGAAGGACCTTTTTTTTTTTTTTTTTTAAGATTTTATTTATTTGACAGAGAGACACACAGCGGGAGAAGGAACACAAGCAAGGGGAGTGAGAGAGGGAGAAGCAGGCTTCCTGCTGAGCAGGGAGCCTGCCGTGGGGCTTGATCCCAAGACACTTGGATCATGACCTGAGCTGAAGGCAGACGCTTAATGCCTGAGCCACCCGGGTGCTCCAAGGACCTTCTCTTTTATACCCACACTTTTGTTGTCAGAATCAGGGAATTTAACATCGATACAATTTATTTAATCCATAATTCATATTCCCATGTTGCTAATTGTACCACTAATGTCCTTAGCTATATTTTCCCTCCAGTCCAGGATTGAGTTCAGGACCATGTATTGCATTTAGTTGTCATGTTTCTTTGATCCTCTTTAGAAGAGTTCTTTAGCCTTTCTCCATCTTCTTTTTTTTTTTTTTTTAAAGATTTTATTTCTTTATTTGACACAGAGAGAGAGAGATCACAAGTAGGCAGAGAGGCAGAGAGAGAGGAGGAAGCAGGCTCCCTGCCGAGCAGAGAGCCCGATATGGGCCTCGATCCCAGGACCCTGAGATCATGACCTGAGCCGAAAGCAGAGGCTTTAACCCACTGAGCCACCCAGGCGCCCTCTCCATCTTCTTTGACCTTGACGTTTTTAAGGAAGCTAGTTATTTTGTAGAAAGTCTATCAATTTGAATTTGTGTGATTCTTATGATTAGATTCAAGTTATGCATTTTTGGCAGATATAGCACACAGAGGATGTTGTGGCCTTCTCAGTGAGTTGTAGGGAAAGGAACAAACTTTCACTGAGCATTTAACATAGTTCTGGAATCATGCTAGGTCCTTTTCTTTTTCAGTTGTGGTAAAAATACCTATAACATTTACCATCTTAACTTTTTTTTAAAACTATCTTAACCATTTTATTTATTTATTTATTTATTTTTTAAAAAGATTTTATTTATTTATTTGACAGAGAGAGAGAGATCACAAGTAGGCAGAGAGGCAGGCAGAGAGAGGGGGGGGGAAGCAGGCTCCCTGCCGAGCAGAGAGCCCGATGTGGGCCTCGATCCCAGGACCCGGAGATCATGACCTGAGCCAAAGGCAGAGGCTTTAAACCGCTGAGCCACCCAGGCGCCCTTAACCATTTTAAAACGTACAGTTCAGTAGTGTTAGGTGGGTTCATATTGTGCAAACAATCTCCAGAGCTCTTCTCATTTTGCTAAATGAAACTCTGTATCCATTAAATAATTACTCTCTATTCATCCCTCTTCCCATTGCTGGCAACCACCCTTTTACTTTCTGTCTATGTCAATTTGACTACTCTAGGTTCCTTATAAAGTGGGGCATACAATATTTGTCTTTTTGTGACTGACTTATTTCACTTAACATAATGTCTTCAAGGCTTATCCACGTTGTAGCACGTGTCAGAATTTTTTTCTTTTTTAGGGGCGCCTGGGTGGCTCAGTTGGTCCATCCATGGATGAATGAATAAATAAAACGGGGTATATGTACACAATGGTGTATTATTCAACCTTGAAAAGGAAAAAAAATCTTTTTTTTGAAAGATTTTATTTTTTTATTTGAGAGAGAGAGTGAACGAGCAAAAGAGCAAGAGTGGGGGTGGGGGGGAGCAGAGGGAGAAGGACAAGCAGACTTCCCTCTGCGCGGGGGGCCCATCACAGGGCTCACTTCTGGGACCCTGAGATCATGACCTGAGCTGAAGTCAGATGCTTAACTGACAGAGCCACCCAGGTGCCCTCGTAGTTGTATTTTTAATTTTTTGAGGAACTGCCATACTATTTTCCATAGTGGTAGCAACATTTTACATTCCTACAACAGTCTACAGGGTTCCTTATACTAGATATTTTTTATAATTGTCCTGTATATCCACAAAGATCCTAGGGCACCTGGGTGGCACAGTCTATTGAGCTTCCTACTCTTTGTTTTAGCTTAGATCATGATCTCTTGGTAGTAGGGTCCAACGCTGTGTCTGGGCTCTGCACTCAGTGTGGAGTCTGCTCTGGATTCTTCCTCCCTTCCCTCCCCCACTCTGCTCCTCCCCACTCACGTGCAGGGCACATGTTCCTTCTCTCTCTCAAATAAATAAATGTAAAAAAAATTTATAAATAAATAAATAAATAAATAAATTCTTTAAGCCCACAAAAATCCTTTGGGATGAATACTGTCACTCATTTCATTATGTTAAGGTAAAGAAGTTGAAGAAACTGAGGTTCAGAAATTAAGTGCCTCCTCAGGGTCACACAGCTGGTAACTGCAGGTCAAGATATGAACGGAGTGAGGCTTTACTGCGTACCCCTACTTTCTCTCTTTTTTATTATATAATACTTTTCTT
Source organism: Ailurus styani (assembly GCA_002007465.1). NCBI lineage: Eukaryota > Metazoa > Chordata > Mammalia > Carnivora > Ailuridae > Ailurus > Ailurus styani. The sequence continues at coordinate 635,281 of LNAC01000377.1, read as the reverse complement.
AAAGATTTTATTTATTTATTTGAGAGAGGGAGGGAGTAAGCATGAGTCAGGGCAGAGGCATAAGGCAGAGGGAGAAGCAGACTCCCTGCTGAGCAGGGAGCCCAATGGGAGGCTCGATCCCAGGACCCTGAGATCATGACCTGAGCCAAAGACAGACACTTAACTGACTGAGCCACCCAGGCGATCCATAATAATTTTTTTAATAGATTCTTTTTTTTTTACATTTTAAAAGTTTTAAATTTTAATTCCAATATAGTTAACATATGGTATTACATTAATTTCAGGTGTACAGTATAGTGATTGAGCAATACATTACTTAGTCCTTATCATGATAATATACTCTTTAACCCCCTTCACCTATTTCACCCATCCTTCCACTCACCACATACCTGTATTTTTTCCACTGTTCCATCTAGTCTCCTAGGGGGAGTTGGTAATCCTATGCCTAATGCTCACAAGATTCCTAGGGGACTGGTGATGAGCCCCTGGTGGTTTGAATGCATATGAAATTTTACTATAGGATCTTCAGGTGTTTTCTTGTCTATTTTATTTTTATTTTATTTTATTTTATTTTGGGGAGAGAGAGGGAAAAAGCGGAGTGGGGGAGGGGCGGAGGGAGAGGTAGAAAATCTAAAGCAGGCTCCATGCCCAGCATAGAGACCGAAGTGGAGCTCACTCTCTCAATCCTAAGATCATGACCTAAGAGGAAATCAAGAGTTGGATGATTAACCGACTGAGCCACCCAGGCACCCCTCTTGTTCATTTTAGTTTGACTTTCCATCCTTCTAGGACAGTGTACCAAGGAATCGTCTGAGGCACTTGTTAAAGGAGGTAGAGCTCAGTCCTGTATGCTTAACAAATTTTGGTTCTGTTCTCTTTTTTTTTCTTTCTTTTTTTTTTTTGTTAAGATTTTAATTTATTTGAGAGAGAGAATGAGAGAGAGAGCACAAGTAGGGGGAGGGTCAGAGAGAGAAGCAGACTCCCTGCTGAGCAGGGAGCCTGTTGCAGGACTTGATCCTGGGACTCCAGGTTCATGACCTGAGCCGAAGGCAGTCACTTAACCAACTGAGCCACCCTGGTGCCCTGGTTCTGTTTTCTAAGGNAGGGGGGAAAAAAAAAAAAAAAAAAAAAAAAAAAAAAAGAAAGAAAGAAAGAAAAAGAAAAGAAAAAAAGAAGAGTCTTCATTCTAAAATAAGTACTTTAGATAATTCTGTTGTTCATGGTCCAGATCATGTTTTAAGGAATGTCCCATGGTAAATATCTCTAATTCCTTCAGTGATTTCTCACAGGAAATGGTTTCAAACCCCTCCTTTCTCTGATTATTATTATTATTTTTTTTTCTTATCTGGCAGTTGGTAGCTTATGGATTTACTTGCATTTGCTTTGGTTTATGATTTTAGTTGATTAATTTATTCTCATATCCAATTCAAAACAGTGCCGGGAAGGTGTTTGGATGAGTTAACAGGAATACTTTTTCTGTTTTTTTCTCTCTAGTAGGCTTTGGTAGATTTCTATGTGGATGTTGATTTTATTTTCCTTATTCCTTATCTTTAACGTCAGACATAATCTGTGTTGACCTCTTATGGCATTTGATGAGCCATGCTAGCCCACTCCTTCCTGTGTAGACTCTTCGCTTTGAATTTTACACTCTGGTCAGGAGTGGTATGCTATCAAGGCTTAATTTATAGATTAATTATTTGACATCTCTGAGACATAAATGGTTAATTTCTGACCTCCTGCAACTTGGAAGAAAAAATCAGGTGTTTGCCTGAAAGTAGATTATTTACTTGGGCATCTTAATAATTTGATATGATTTGGTAGACAGGACTGAGTTAGAGTTGGGTTACTTAGTACAGGCACTACCTAGAGGTGATGCTGCTTGAGTTATTTTAACTCTGTTTCTCTCCTCTGCCCAACACCTCCTGCCTTAAAAAAAAAATGCTGCCCTTTTTACCTCTTAAAATTTTCCTAAGGCTCAAGCAAGGGTGGGAGCTGTGACTTGTCTTCAGCCAATAGTGGTATCATTATTGACTAAGGCCAAATACCGCCTGAATAAGTAGTTAGTGCCTCGGACTCGTGGGAAACATGGATATCTTATATAAAGGTTAAGCTCCTTTCTGGGATTTTGAGATTTGTAGGGGTGTTTGTGCTGGCAGGCTAATTTCTAGCCTCTGTATTTGAGAAGCCAATCGTTGAACTTTATGAAGGTTTCTTTACATAGAGAAGACTTTACAACATAGTTTAGTCACATTTGCAGATCATTAGGAATAAATTTTAAGACTTTTTTTTTTTAAAGATTTTACTTATTTGACAGAGAGAGATTACAGGTAGGCTGAGAGGCAGGCAGAGAGAGAGAGGAGGAAGCAGGCTCCCCACCGAGCAGGGAGCCTGATGCGGGGCTCGATCCCAGGACCCTGAGATCATGACCTGAGCTGAAGGCAGAGGCTTTAACCCACTGAGCCACTCAGGTGCCCCTTAAGACTTGTTTTGACATCCTCATGCATGTTTATATAATCCTCACCTGTAATAAACCCTCAATAGCATCAAAGAATTGTCTTCTAGCATCAGATGCCTGGCTCTATCTCCTTCCTTATCATGTCCCATCCAGCCCAGCCAACTGGGAATTATTTTCTCTTAAGTGTTAGAATCCAACAGTGGAAGAGAGTGCACTGATCTGCGAGTCAGGAGACCCAGCTGGGTGGCCTGCCATTGACCGGGTGACTTTGAACAAGCCTTCCTTTCTGGGCTCTAGCTTCCCTGTCTGTGGAATGAGAAGGCTGAATTGGATGGTCTCTGTGCTCTTTTTCAGCTCTGTGAAGATTCTGTGATTCTGTTAAGTGTACTGCCCTTCTGTAATATGCTCTAAGTTTTTTTTTTTTTTAATTATTTTTTTTCTCCCTCTCAGGCAGATGTTTGGAGTATGGGCATACTCTTATATGTACTTATGTGTGGCTTTCTACCATTTGATGATGATAATGTTATGGCTTTGTACAAGAAGATTATGGTGAGTATGACAAGGCATAGAATTTTAGTGTAAAAGTTCTGTACTACATACTGTTTGCTTCTATCCATAAAAGTACAAAACCAGGCAAAAGTAATGTGTGCTGTTAGAAGTCAAGATAGTGGTTATGCTTTGGAGGAGGGAATGAATGGAAGAGGGGTGGGGGGTTCTCTTCTTTTTTTTGATCTGGGTGCTGGTTATACTTGTGTTTTCAGTTTTGTTTTTTGTTTTTTTTTTAAAGATTTTATTTATTTATTTGACACAGAGAGATCAGATCACAAGTAGGCTGAGAGGCAGGCAGAGAGAGAGATTGGAGGAAGCAGGCTCCCTGCTGAGCAGAGAGCCCGATGCGGGCCTCGATCCCAGGACCCTGAGATCATGACCTGAGCCGAAGGCAGAGGCTTTAACCCACTGAGCCACCCAGGCGCCCGTGTTTTCAGTTTTTGAAAACTTGTCCAGGTGTGCCCTCATAATATGTATACTGTTCTGTGTATTATACTGCTTCAGTAAATAGCTCAATGAGACAAAAACAAATGGGGAACTAAACATGTCAGATGATTGTTCTGCTAAGAGTTTTTATTTTGTATCCTGGAATGATACCTGAGTAATTTACTGGGTTAAATCACATTCTTCTTTTGAATTCTGGTAAAATAAGAGAAACTGTTTTGTTTTGAAAGTAACATTTGGTTTAAGGTATAATAAAACTACATTTAAGAGTATTGTTGGCTTTGTTAAAATCCTATCTGTCAGACAGGAAGTAGATTTGTGGTTGTGGGGGTTGTGGATGGAGTGGTAATGGGGGGGTGACTGCTAATGGATATAGGGTTTATTTTTGGAGTGCTGAGAGAATTATACAGTGGTAATGATCGCATAACTTTGTGAATTTACTAAAAATTACTAAACTGTACACTTTTAAAAAGGTGAATTTTAGGTTATGTTAATTGTATTCAATTAAAAAAATCCTCAAAATCATACATAGTAAGGAAAACAGTAAAATTCTTTTTTAAAGATTTCATATTCAAAGCAAGCTAACACAAGAAGATATGTAAAGAGGAAGAAAGAGCGCCATTTTGTGTCCCTAGCAAACCAGGGTCAGACCAGCAGAGCAGCTTCACTCCATGTAGCGTGAATTCAATTCTGTTGAACAAGTATTTCCGAAGTTCTTCTTTGTATGAGATACTGGAAGGCATGAACAAGGATCTGTGAAACTTGATCATCGTCCACCTGATTCTTGTTGGAGACAGATAGAAGGCTATCTAAAAAGGGTTAAGAGTCAGGGATGCCATATTGTAACAGAGATATAAATGAAGTTAATTCAGGAATGGGTGAGGGGTTTGGGAGAAGATGTTAGAAGAAGTGAGGTTTGAGCAGGGCTTTCAAAAAAGGGTGTAAGTACTTCAGAAAGGGATGTGGGAGAGAGGATGCTGATAGAGTAGACAGTATGAGCAAAGGTAGAAGATGGGAGAAGCATGGGGGAAGATGGAAGAGGCATGGGGGAAATGGTCTAATGTTTTCTGTGGCTGGACCACTGGGTCTCCAGCACCCTTTAGGGAGGGAGATTACTTAAATCAACTCTCATTCTTGGGATGTGTTCCACCGAGTTGAAAGTGAGAATCCCAGTTGGCTCATTTTTTGCCCTATAGAACAAATTTAAGGGCACTGAGTTCAATCTTCAGTTTTTAAATTTATTTGACTTACTACTTATTTCCTATATCCCACCCTGGAACAACCTTTAAAATCCATGCCAGAATGACAAAGAGTAATTTTGGGAAGAGATGGAATGGTAGTAGTTCCAACTCTTTGAAGGCTAAGGAGCTCTGATTCTGCAAATGGAAGTCGGTTCTCAGCTGTTAGTGTGCTTTGGGGAATTGTGTGGGCATGTGCTTCTCCTTGGGAAGGGGAGAATGATGAGGCAGTAGGCTGGCGGCTAGCTTCCTGGGACTGGCTGCTGAGGTAGTCATCAGCCTGTATTTCCTCCTTTCCCTTCTCCAGAAGCTTTCCTTAAGCTTTGCAGGGTAGCCCCGGTTGCTTTGGCTCATGGTGGCCACAGTTCCTGCCACAGCCTGCTCTGCCCGCAGCAGCATACAGGAGAGAGTAGTGGTAGGATCACTTGCTTTATAGCTTCAGCTTTGCTTGAAACTATAGCAAAGTGGGATGGAGGCTGGTCTACGGGCAGCTCAGTAACAATTTTCTAGCTGTGCTTTTTAAAAAAAAGAATTAGTTTGGGTTCTTCAATAATTCACTCTTTTTGCTACTCTTTTCTGTAAAGTAGTAGACCTATGTTTCTTGTTTTGAAAATAATTTTAGTACTGTCAGCTACTAGTGTATTTTACCATACTCTTTTTTTTTTGGAATTCCATGCTAGAGAAACTGACAAACAGATTTCTCCTAGATGAACTAGAATTGGATCTGTTAGGTGGTATAGCTTGAAGTCTTATATACCATTTAGAATTCTGGAAAGACGGTGTGGGGAACACATAGTCCTAGAAATTCACTGTTGGAAAGGATCTTACAAATGATGTTTCCTCACCTCTGCTTCTTGTTTCGTATTTAAATCTTGATGAAAACTTCTTCCTTGTCTATGTCCATGTAATTTCTCTGCATATTAGCATCATTTCAGGTGCTTTAAAATATATTGGTTCCGGAGACCCAACTAATTAAATCAGAGCAATTAAATCAGACTCTCACTCGTATTTTTTAAAATCCAGGATCTCTGCTTTCTGTCTGTGGACAGAATATGGCAAATTACCGAGCCTTTCTGAGTCTTAGTTTCTTCCTCTGTAAAATGGTTGGAATGATAGTTTTTACAATATAGGGTTGTTTGTATTAAATGCGTTAAGCCATGCACAGCATTTAGAGTAGTGCTCAATAAATGTTCGCTGTTATTCATATACGTGTCCAAATTTGGTTTGCCAGTATTTTGTCCAGGACTTAAAATTTGTTCAGAGATTAATATGTACTTTCTTTTCTTAAACTGTTTTGTTTGTTTTGGTTTTAAGATTTTACTAGCCCTGTAATGTTAATTGAGGGGTATTCTTCCTTTTACTGTTTCATACACCCTGTGGATATCCACCTAGTAAAACAAAATGAGGTACTGTATGCATTTACCAACTATAAATTTTAGATTTTTAGAATGATTATGTCTCTTTTGTATAGTGATAATTAGACAGGCTATAATGTTTGATTTGCAATGTTAAAATGTAATACATATGTAAAAAGACTACTTGGCAGGTGGGCGTGCATTCAGCTCTTCCGAGTAATATCAAGGCAGTAGGGACAAGTTAAACAGAAAGGGTAGGTGGACCAGGGGTTGAGGGCGGAATATATTGTTGTCTTATCCTATTGGAAATAGTAATTAATCTGTCAGGAAATTGTCCCTACCAAGTCTGACTCTTGAGTTAGTCTTTTCACAGGGGTGTGAATAGCTACAAATCTGTGTTGATCTGTGCTGCAGCTTAACTTACTCCTTTTTAGGGTGCCAAAGGCAAAGGTTGGTTAAAACGTCAGTCTTCTTGCCCAGGTGATAGAGAGGTTGGCAGATTGTGGCCTACCAGCCAAATCTGGCCTACCACCTGTTCGTTTAAATAAAATTTTATTGGAACATAGCCATAGCTGTTTGTTTACATATCATCTGTGGCTGCTTTTGCACAACAGTTGGTGGAGTTAAGTAGTTGTGACAGAGATTGTATGGCCCACAAAACCAAAGCTATTTACTGTCTGTTCCTTTTCAGAAAAAGTTTGCTGACTCCTTGCTTTGTGTTCATGATCTGTAGTCGAATGATCCTCCCCAGAGTCTGCCTGCTCCCTTTCTAGAATATTGGTGTAAAATGCCCAGGCTTGTAGTTTACCAAGAAACTGACGTTCAGTAATTGTTTTTATCATGAAAAACAAAGAATGTATAGTAAAAAGCTAAAACATTACTAAGGAGTATATATATATATATTAAAAAAAAAAAAACCCGGGCGCCTAGGTGGCTCAGTGGGTTAAAGCCGCTGCCTTTGGCTCGGGTCATGATCCTAGAGTCCTGGGATCGAGGCCCACATCGGGCTCTTTGCTCGGCAGGGAGCCTGCTTCCTCCTCTCTCCTCTCTCTCTGCCTGCCTCTCTGCCTACTTGTAATCTCTCTCTCTGTGTCAAATGAATAAATAAAATCTTAAAAAAAAACCCATACAAAAAAAACTTCCTCTCACCTAGCCCTCTGTTTTCTTCCATAGAGACAAATATTTAGAAATTTATTTTATACATCTGTAGGAATTAGATGTATTTACACAAACCTTTATTTATCTGTATATATCCTTCAGGATTATATAATCCACACAGTGAATGGACCTTGCCCCTTTCTCCTTTCTTCCTTTTTATTTTATTTATTTTTAAAGATTTTATTTATTTATTTATTTGAGAGAGAGAGAGAGAGAGAGAGAATGAGCAGGGGCAGGCAGAGGGAGAGGGAGAATCTCAAGCTGACTTTGCACTGAGCACGGAGCCCGGTGTGGGGCTCAGTCTCACAATCCTGAGATCATGACCTGGGATGAAACCAAGAGTCTGACGCCTAGATGACTGAGCCACGCAGGCACAAACACCCCCTTTTAATATTTATTTATTTATTTATTTATAAAGGTTTTATTTATTTGAGAGACAGATAGTGACAGAGAGTGAGAGAGAGAGAGAGAGAGAGCAGGATCAGAGAGGATGGGGAGAAGCAGGCTCCCGCTGAACAGAGAGCCTGACGTGGGACTCCATTCCAGGAACTTGGGATCATGATTTGAGCTGGAGGCAGATGCTAACCGACTGAGCCATCCAGGTGTCCCTCCTTTTTAAATTGAAGATTGTTTCATATTGGTACATAGCAGCATGTATAGATTTTCATTGTTTTTTTAATGGCTGCAGAGTAGTTATTGTGAAATTTCTTTTATTCTAAGTTTGGGTACATCATTTGTAAAAATTAATTTTTAATGCACAGTTACATAAGCAATGCATAAAAATATTCTCTGTATAAAGAATTAAAACATTACAGATAACTGAAGTTTTCTTGACCTCTCACATAGGTAATTACTATTATCACTTTGGTTCTTTTGGAACTTTTTTTTGTATTTGTAGTATTTTGTATTTTTTCTTAACATAAATGGTCTCATAACTAATATAATTCTGTATCTTTATTCAATAGTATATACCATGTATATACATATAACATTAACTCATTTTTACAAATAGTTTGTCTAGTCATTTTCTTGTTGAGTATTTTAGGTTATTTTCTCACTTTTTCACTAATATAAGTGATGCTCATTTAGCGTCCCTGTGCATATCTTCTTGGATATATGTACCAAGTAGAATTGTTGGATCCTAGGATATGACATTTGAAAAATTAACAGATATTGTCAAATTGTGCTCCAGTATCTTTTTCCACATTGTACTCCCAGCAGCAGTGTATCAAAGTGGCTGTTTCCCCACACCCTCTTTAACATTGTTATTTATAAAAATTTTGGATCTTGGTCAATTGAATCGGTACAAATGGCATCTGAAAATGGGATCTGATTTTTTAAAAATTTGTGGCATCTGATGTGTTCTTTTTTTAAAGATTTTATTTATTTATATGACAGAGAGAGAGAGATTACAAATAGGCAGAGAGGCAGGCAGAGAGAGAGGAGGAAGCAGGCTCCCCACTGAGCAGAGAGCCCAATGCGGGCCTCGATCCCAGGACCCTGAGATCATGACCTGAGCTGAAGACAGAGTCTTTAACCCACTGAGCCACCCAGGTGCCCTCTGATGTGTTCTTCATGTGTCTTTAATAATTAGAGTTTGAGGCGCATGGGTGGCTCAGTCAGTTAAGCATCTGGCTTTGGCTCCCGTCATGATCTTGGAGTCCTGGGGGCGAGTTCAGCTTTGGGCTCCTTGCTCAGTGGGGAGCCTACTTCTCCCACTGCCTGCCTCTCCCCCTGCTTGTGCTCTCCCTGTCAAATAAATAAATAAGATCTTTGTAAAAAAATAATTAGAGCTTGACCTTATTTTAAATGTGTGTGTATATATATATATACATATATATATATATGTTTATTTCTTCTGCAAACTGCCTGTTCATGGTATTTGCTCATTTAAAAAATTTTTCTTATTGGGCGCCTGGGTGGCTCAGTGGGTTAAAGCCTCTGCTTTCGGCTCAGGTCATGATCTCTGTCCTGGGATCGAGGCCCGCATCAGGCTCCCTGCTCAGCGGGGAGCCTGCTTCCCCCTCTTTCTCTCTGCCTCCCTCTCTGCCTCCTTGTGATCTCTCTCCCTCTGTGAAATAAATAAATAAAATCTTAAAAAAATTTTTTTTTTAAAGATTTTATTTATTCATTTGACACAGAGAGAGAGATTACAAGTAGGCAGAGAGGCAGGCAGAGAGAGAGGAGAGAGGAGGAAGCAGGCTCCCTGCCGAGCAGAGAGCCCGATGCGGGCCTCGATCCCAGGACCCTGGGATCATGACCTGAGCTGAAGGCAGCGGCTTTAACCCACTGAGCCACCCAGGCGCCCTTAAAAAAATTTTTTTTTCTTATTAAATTATAAGAATGCTTCTACAACAAGGAATAATAATAATTACTATAATTCATTGAGTATTTACTATGTGCCAAGTGTTGCTATATGCATTCTACATGGATTAACTCATTTAATCCACACGATAGTCCACTGAGGTAGGTACTGTTATCATACGCTTTTTAAAGATGAGGAAAGTGAAGCAGAGAGCAGGAAAATAGTTGCCTGAAGTTATTAGACTAATTATTGGCGGAATTGGGATTTGAACTCAGGTGGTCTGCATCCAGAGGCTGTATTCCTAACTACCATGTCACAGAATTAGCTTTTTCTTATTATTCTGTTTTTCCTCTAGAATTTTTCTGGCTATTCTACTATGACTTTTTTCCCTTGTGTACTGTTTAAATGGAGTGTTTGGAAAGTTAATGGGTCCATTATTTGATGTAAAAAAGTCTATTCCATTTTAAAAAGGGATAATTTGGTAACATATCTGTGGTATTAATAATAGAAAATGAATGAGCCAGGATTGCCAACCTGGCCTTGGGTGTTCTTTCAGTTGTATGAAATTCCAGTCCTTTCAGAGAGTCTTTATTTTCATAGCCTAGAAACACATTTGTTTACTGCTTGTCCATGTTTTTATTTCTTAATTCTTTGTGTGTTTGTGTTACTACGGTTTTCTTTTTCTTTTGAAAACACTGGTATTAAATTACAGTACATATTTATAATAGAATGTTCCACTGCCATACGAATAAACGAGGAAACTTTTTAAATATTGATATGAATGATACCCAAGATAGATTGTTGGGCAAAAAGCAAGGCTAGAGCAGTATGTATAGTGTACCATTATTTTTGTAAAAATGAAGAAAAAGGCATATTTGTATTATTTACTCATACATAGAAGAGGACACAAGTAGTTGTAGTTGCTGTTCTTTTTGGGGAGAAAAATTGGGAGAGAGGAACAGAAGGGAAGACTTTTCATTCTATGCTCTTTTAAATTTTGAATGATGTAAAGTTTTTACTTCTTGCCTAATTGTTCTGGGTAGGACTTCCAGTATTATGTTGAATGGAAGTGGTGAGAGTCACCATCCTTGTCTTGTTCCTGATCTTGCAGAAAAAGCTTTCAGTCTTTCCCCATTGAGTGTGGTGCTAGCTATGGATTTTTCATTTATGGCTTTTATTATGTTGAGGTAGTTGCCTCTTATTTCTAGTTTATTGAATGTTTTTATCATGAAAGGGTTTTGATTTCTGTCAAACAAATGCCTTTCCTGCATCAGCTGACATGATTATGTGTTTTTCTCCTTCATTTTGTTAATGTGGTGTATCACATGTATTCATTTGTGTGTGTTGAACCTTCCTTGCATTCCAGGAATAAATCTGACTTGGTGGTGTATAATTCCTCTAGTAAGCTGTTGATTTTAGTTTGCTAGTAATAAATTTTTAAAAAGTAGAATGAAGATCCGTGTGAGTTTTGAATCCCTAAACCTAATGTGGGAAGTGGAGGAGAAGCCTCCTCCAGTGAAGTCTGAGTTGTCTGTAGCAGTGGAGTTGTATGTTTACTTGAGTCGTGCTGAAGTCTCTTCTGCTTAGAGCATCTGCATCAATCTTTTTATTGTTGATTTTTTTTAAAGATTTTTTTTTTAGGTAATTTTTTTTTATTATGTTATGTTTGTCACCATATAGCACACCGTTAGTTTTTGATGTAGTGTTCCATGATTCATTGTTTGTGTGTAACACCCAGTGCTCCATGCAATCCGTGCCTTCCTTAATACCCATCACCAGGCTCACCCATCCCCCTACCCCACCTCCCTTCTAAAACTCTTTGTTTCCCGGAGTCCATAGTCTCTCATGATTCATCCCCCACTCCGATTTCTCCCCCTTTATTTCCCCCCACTTCATTTTTTTAGGTAATCTTTATACCCAGTGTGGAGCTCAAACCCACAACCTTGAGATCAAAAGTCACATGCTTCACTGACTGAGGCAGCCAGACGCCCCTTGTTGATTTTTTGTACTTTATTTCTCTACTCCCCCCACCTTTTTTTTTTTCCTTCCGAGGAGATAGAGCATTCTGAAATGTGTCTATGTTTTGTATTTTCATGACCCTTTCACATGGATTCTCAGAAAAAATAAAATGTTTGTTGGCACGGACATTCTTACTCTGTTGTTACAAAAGTAGTACTTAACATTCATGAGCTTCTCTTGTCAGATTGTAAGTGGCGTAGTTACTATTACTGTACCCCTCTTATAGATAAGGAATCTAAGGGGCAGAGACCTTAAATAACTTACTTAGAGTCTTTTGGCTAGTAAGTGGCAGAGAGATTTGAACTCAGCTTGTCAAGCTCCGAGGCTTGTTCTTTTTTTTAAAAAGATATTTATTTATTTGAGAGAGAGAGAGAGAGAGAGAACATGAGGGGGGGTCAGAGGCAGAAGCAGACTTCCCGCTGAGCAGGGAGCCCAATGCAGGACTCGATCCTGGGACTCCAGGATCATGACCTGAGCCGAAGGCAGTTGCTCAACCAACTGAGCCACCCAGGCGTCCCATCTGAGCCTAGTTCACATAACCATCCTGAAATACTGTTTCTCAACTTTGTGGTTACTAGTCTCCAGAGAATCATAGACTCCTAGGCGGGAAAGTTACCCCTACCCCAAACTTCTTTTTGTGTCCATTCACTTGGGAATATTATCAGACACCCCAGCTTGTCAGATTTACCAAGACTACAAGTTAATTCTTCTAATTCGTATTATTGTGCATCAGTTTTTTTACTCACTTTAGGTGTCTGCTGGTACGGGCACTTTAGGTGTCTGCTGGTACGGGCACTTTAGGTGTCTACTGCTGGTAGAGCAATTTAGGTGGGTCCTTGTTTTCTTCATCAGTGGTTTTAGAGCGTTGCAGTCATATCAGTCATTTCAGAGTCCGTTCCAGCTCTGAATAGCTGTAAGTTGTCTGACTTTTCTTTGTTCCCATTTGGGTTCCCTTGTTTGTTTCAGCCTAACGTTTCTGTTGAAATTTTAAATCTCGATTCTGCCCTCATGAAGTATCAGCTGTCTCTCCCAGCATTGTGCCACTTCGCACGTTTCTTAAACGTTTCTAATCCAAGTTCTCAATTAAAAAACTGAATAGAGGGCGCCTGGGTGGCTCAGTGGGTTAAAGCCTCTGCCTTTGGCTCAGGTCATGATCTCAGGGTCCTGGGATCGAGGCCCACATCGGGCTCTCTGCTCGGCAGGGAGCCTGCTTCCTCCTCTNCTGCCTTCGGCTCAGGTCATGATCCCAGGGTCCTGGGATCGAGGCCCACATCGGGCTCTCTGCTCGGCAGAGAGCCTGCTTCCTCCTCTCTCTCTGCCTGCCTCTCTGCTTACTTGTGATCTGTCTCTCTCTCTCTCTGTGTCAAATAAATAAATAAAATCTTTAAAAAAAAAAAACTGAATAGAATAGGTGTTTCAAGAATTGGGTTTTGGTCTCTATCAGGTACACTTAACCAAGGCTTTGTGGTCTTATCCGCAAAGATAAATTGAGTGACTGTTAATGCCTTATGGAAACTGAACTACATTAGATCCATGGTGTTTCTCACTTACTGACTTAACTCTAAGCTTTGCTTTTTCTTTCTTTCTTTTTTTTTTTTTTAAACCTGTCTGGACCTAAGTTTCCATACGGTCTAATTGCCTTCACTTGCTGCTCCTTCANCATGATCCCAGGGTCCTGGGATCGAGGCCCACATCGGGCTCTCTGCTCAGCAGGGAGCCTGCTTCCTCCTCTCTCCTCTCTCTCTGCCTGCCTCTCTGCCTACTTGTAATCTCTCTCTCTCTGTGTCAAATGAATAAATAAAAAAAAAAAAATCTTTAATATATTATTTCTCCAGTACAAGGGGAATGTACCAACATACAATCTTCAGTGTTCTCTACGTTTGTTTGTTTGTTTGTTTTAATCCTTTGGGGGGTATTTTGATATTTTTGGTAAATCAGATATTTATGCACTAGAATGAATATGGTAGAAAATGTCTAATTCCTGTTCAGTAGAGATTTAACCTTCCTAATTAATATTATTTACTGATAACTGTATATTCTTTGTTTCTCCTACTCTGAATTTCATTTTTTAGTTTTTCATGTATTTGCAAGTTGAAAATTGATTCAAATTAGGACTTTTATGCATTATTGTGGAATTTAATTTCACACATTATAGATTTTGAAATTTATTGTAATCTTGGCTCAGAACTATTGTTCCGAGGCACAGTGTAATACAGTCTGCTGGTTGAATCTAATTAAGGTGTCGTATCACTTGCATGCAGTATGTATCTTTGCCTGGAATGTTCTAAAATTCTTCACTTGGGAATAACACTTCCTTCAGTTTTTCTTGGTCTGATTGAAAAACCCAGCAATATTTGACACACGTATGTAACTGTTGTTTAAGAGGCAGACTGTGTTTATCTTTTGCATTTGTTGACTATTTTAACCAAAATGCTCAACTGCAGTTTCTAGCATGATTACCAACAGATTGGGTATTAATCTTATTAATGTCACCTATATTCATTTGCCATCACTGCATTCAAAGACAAGCATGACTGTACTCCAGTTCTGGGTACACAAATATTAAGGAAGTATAAATAATTTAGTAAATGAAAGTTGAATAGCTTGCAAGTAAAATTGCTTTCTAACAAGTATAATTTATAATTTTAAAGAAAATGGGCACATTATCTTTTTATGAGATTATATTTTACAATTATTGAGTTGACTATATACTGTAATTATGTGTTGGAGAGATTGCCTGCCTTTCTTAGAACCATGTGAAAAATGAATAATTTCAAACTCTAGAATTCCCAGGATTATCTTGCTTAGCCCACAAGGTTTTTTTCTCCCCTCCTGCTTGGTTTCTCTCTCTTTTACCCATTTCTTGCTCTCATTTGCAAGGTAATCGTCCCTTAAATAAACAAGAATTCTCTAAAGACTGAGTAGAAACCTGGGTTAAGTTGCACAGCCCTGGTTGATAGAGGCCCTTTTATGGAGATGCTTTTCCCCAACAGAATTGCTCGTCTCAAGGTCTTTTCCATTAGATCTTTGGGTATACTTCCAATATTGAAATAAGGAGCCTTTTTCCCTATTTACCTTTCTTAGACTTTCCAGCACAATACAACAGAAAAAGTACTGTATGTCCACCCCTCTTTTGCTTTGTAACAATGTTTTTCAACTTTGGCACTATTGACAATTTGGACTAGATAATTCAATGTTATGAGGGCTGTCCTATGCATTATAAGATGGTTAGCAGCATCCCTGGCCTCTACCCACTAGATGCCAGTAGAAGCTCCCAAGTCATGAGAAAAGAAGTCTCCAGTTGCTAAGAGTAGATCTTAAAAGTTTTCATCACAAGAAAAACACTAAGCAAAAAAAAACTTGTAAATATGTGTGGTGATGGATATGAATTAAACTTATGATGGTAATCATTTCATAATATACACATACATTAAATCATGTTGCACACATAAAAAGGTCTCCAGATGCTGCTAGATGTTTTCCTGGGGAACAAAATCACTCCCAGCTGAGAACCAGTGCTTTATAATATTGAACAAGTGCTTGATTTCCCTGGCTGAGACTTAGTTTCCTCATCTGTGTAATGTGATTAATAATCCTTGCTTACTGCACAGGATAAAATATGTGTGCAAGTGTTTTGTGTATTTCATTTATTTATTTATTTATTTATTTATTTATCTTTTAAANATGTGATTAATAATCCTTGCTTACTGCACAGGATAAAATATGTGTGCAAGTGTTTTGTGTATTTCATTTATTTATTTATTTATTTATTTATTTATTTATTTATCTTTTAAAAGAATTTTTTAAAATTTTANTTATTTCACAGAGGGAGAGAGATCACAAGGAGGCAGAGAGGCAGGCAGAGAGAGAGAGGGGGAAGCAGGCTCCCCGCTGAGCAGAGAGCCCGATGCGGGCCTCGATCCCAGGACCCCGAGATCACGACCTGAGCCGAAAGCAGAGGCTTTTAACCCACTGAGCCACCCAGGCGCCCTAAAAGAATTTTTTAAAATTTTATTTATTTATTTATCAGAGAGAGAGAGAGAGAGAGAGAGAGCCACAAGCAGGGGAAACAGCAGACAGAGCAGGCAGAGGGATAAGCAGACTCCCCGCCGAGCAAGGAGCCTGATTTGGGACTCGATCCCAGGACCCTAGGATCATGACCTGAGCTGAAGGCAGCCGCTTAACCGACTGAGCCACCCAGGTGTCCCTGTTTTGTGTATTTTAAAGTATTATGTACAAATAAGAGGCTAGGTTAAGCCTGGCAGTAGAACTCAGCTCTGAATTCTATTACTGTCAGTATCTCAGTGCAGGGAATGAAGCTGAAGATGCCAGGTTTTGGTGATGGGTCACAGGCCTCATGACTTACTGTAGATGGTAGTCCACAGACCTCTTGTGTCCAAACAGGGAAAGTGGGTGGGTACACTTCAGGATGTAATGGGAGCAGGGCTTGACTAGATGATGTGTTCCTTACCAGGCAGTCCTGAGGTAGCTGCAGTGGGACATAGCTCCGTTGGGAGGACATGTGGCATTCCTCAGAATGACTCTAGCCTTTCTTACAGTACTGAGTATTTAGCACTCTGGTTTTGGTTAATATGCCCATCTCTGGTCTGTTATGATTTTGGGCATCCCTCTCTCCCTCTTGTTTCTTTCAGATTCAACAAACATTTATTGTCTCTTACGTGTAGGGCATTTTGTTGAGTGTTTTCACGTATTCTCTTTTATTCCTTTTAGAATCCTATAGGTGAAATTACTTGTTTTACAGGTAGTAACAATAGTAGTAGTAATAGTGGCATTGGTCGTAAAGGCCTCAGTAGTAGAAATAACATATGTGGAGTTCTTACCGTGAGCCTGGCACTGTGCTCAGTGCTTCATATGTATTGAATCACTGAATCCTAGCAACACTTTTTGGAGTAGGTACTATTATTTTGCTTCTTTGTACAGATGAGGAAACAGGCATTGTGTGGTTCAATAGCTCATCCACATGAGTAGACAGTGGTAGATTCTGAATTTGAATCTAGGAAATTTGTTTCCAGAGACTACTCTCTTAGGAAACAGGTCCAGAGAGGTTAAATAACTTGTACAAGTTTGGGCGCCTGGGTGGCTCAGTGGGTTAAAGCCTCTGCCTTAGGCTCAGGTCATGATCTCAGGGTCCTGGGATCGAGGCCCACATTGGGCTCCCTGCTCAGCGGGGAGCCTGCTTTCCCCTCTCTCTCTGCCTGCCTCTCTGCCTACTTATGATCTCTCTCTCTGTGTCAAATAAATAAATAAAATCTTAAAAAAAAATAACTTGTACAAGTTCATGGAGCTACTAAGAATTCACACGTAATGTTGATCCCATTCCATCACTGTTTCCCATGTGCCGAGCACCACACTTCTCATTGACCCGTTCTTGCCTCTTTCTGGCTAAGGTAGTTTCAGTGGTGCTAACTTAGTGGGGGAACTTGATAGCACAGTAGAGGGATCTATATGAAGATCTGTCATGAATTCAAGAAGGGATGGTAAAAGGGGTAATAAAATGAGGCAAAGAGGAGCTTGGAATCAGTCTGTGGAGCTTTTCTTATTCAGTACTTTGTTCTGAATATTTTTACATTTGGTTTCTGTAGAATACCACTGCTTTTAGTTAAGAGTACTTTTGTTTTGGGTGGTACTTTCTGAATTAAAGGCATAACATTTCTTTTATGTTGATAGATCTGGTGATGGGCCTATTATCTGTGTTGGAGCAGACCAGAAAGGGCTAGAACCTAGAACCAGACTTATCCTTGGGGTGAGCAGCTGCTGGTGGGAGAGAGGTATGTGGGGAGTTAAACCCTTATAGATGGTGTTTTAGAGTCCTAGGGCTGTTGTAACAAAGTACTACAAGGCAGTGCCTTAAAACAACAAAAATTCATTTTCTCACAGTTCTGGAGGCTAGAAGCCCAAGTCAGGTGTCGGTAGGGCCATGTTCTCTCTGAAGGCTCTAGGGGAGAATCTTTCTTTGTCTCTTTCTGGCTTCTGGTATTTGCTGATAGTTCTTGGAAAGCGTTGAATTGTAGATGCATCACTCCAGTCTCTGCGTCTGTCTTCGCATGGCCTACTTCTCTCTGTTCGGGTCCCTGTGTCCCAATTTCCCTCCTTTTATAAAGACACCAGTTATATTGAATTTAGGGCCCACCCCTATTCAGTATGACCTCATCTTAACTTGATTACATCTGCAAAAGACTCTATTTCCAAATCAGAATGCATTCACACATTCTGGGTGGACATGCGTTTGGGACTGTACCCAGTGCAGATGGTGTCCATAGAGTAAGCAGCTAAAGCCTCCACCATCAGCATGAGGGGAGGCCCCCAGAGTTCGGGGGGTTCTGACCAGTGGATGAAACATGACAGAGGACACTGTAGGAATAAGTTGTGATTGGAGATTCAGGTAGGTCATAACCATTTCATCAGTGTAAGCAGGTGGGAGAGTCCTTACCCCAGGCCGGTCTCTACTTTCTTTGGGACTCTGGCAAGAGAGCAAGCCAGACTGTTTTAGAGAGTGGGAAAATGGTCAGGTTGCTAAGAAAGAACAAGTTAAGACACCCAGGATTTGAATCAGGAGAGGCCTTGATCTCAGGAGGAAGGAGAAGCTCAGCTAGGACGGTGGGGCCAACTAAGTCATGGCCAGTCAACCATCAATTGTGACTTACTGCTCAGTCCCAGAGAGTTGGCTGAAGCATTCTAAAAATGCCCCCTTTCTAGGGATAGGCCTGCACAGAGCGAGGAGAAGTGAATTAAAGACTTTGTCACTGTAATTTAGTTTCCAGCACTGGCTTGTGTTAAGGTGCACTGGCAAGGTGTAAATAGAGCAAGCTCTCTGGATGATATTGAGTGCTCTGGATAAAGGAGATTGAAAAATTTAATAACATTAAATGTCATTTGTAAATGAAAGAAAACTCTTGCCCTTTCTGGGAAACACTTTGTAGGCCAGCCCCTCTGCTCTTATCAGAGAGGCTGAGTCAGAGATTGAGTTGTTTTGACATTGACACCTTTTCTTTTGAAATTTATTGCTTGATAATGCTTCTTTGGAACTTTGCTTGTTTCTTTAACATAATCAAAATCCAACCTGCCATGTTGGCCTAGGACTCTGAGCAACCCATATGTGTCTGTTTCTCCCCTCGCCATGGAGCTGGGCTGACTTCTGTGAGGATGATGTCCTAGACAGTTTTTAAGAGTAGAGAACCCCAATGCTTGGGCTTGTCGATGGCTTCTTCATCTACCTGTCTCCAACCTTCTAGCCTTCTTTAACTGCTGTAGGGTTTGCGTGTGTGCGCATGTGTCCATGTGTGCATTTGTGCTTGCCCTTATCTCCCTGGGCCTATATTATATTTCTGACTCAGGAGCCTTATTCATTGCTTTTTGTCTTCTGTCATTAGTTTTGGGGACCCTCTGGAATTTGCCAGCAGACTATGTTCCTTAGTTCCCAAAGTTATCACAAACAATGCTGTGATGAATGTTACTGCTCATATATTTTATATGCCAAATTATTTGCTTAGGATAAATTGTTGGAAGTGAAATTGCTAGATCAGGTCCCCGGTAGCTCGCCGTGATCGTATAGTGGTTAGTACTCTGCGTTGTGAAATTGCTAGATCAAGGATATGCAATTTTGAGTGTTTTTTATATGTATTTCTAAGTTATTCTCCAAGAAAGCTTATATTCTCTAGCTGTATACATAAGCATTCTTGTCCCTGAACTCTTATTAACACTGGATAATGTTTTTCTTAAGTTTGTCAGTTTGATAGACAACAGATGGTATCTTTTTGTTGAAATTAATTGCTTTTTTATTACTAGGTTAGTTGGACATATTTGCATGATTATTGGCCATTTAAAAGTTCTTGTTTTGGAAATTATCCATGAATGTTCTTTGTTCATTTTCTTTTGGGGTGTTTGCTTTTCATCCCATTCCTTTATTTACTAAACAAATATTAATTGAATACCTTTTATATGCTAGGGCCAGACACTGTTCTTTGAGAACAGTACTGACAAAATCCCTGTGATCGAGGAGCTTATGTTCTATTGTAGTGAGGCAGAAAATATATAAGTAAATATGTGATATGATGAGTGGGGATAAGGACTGAAGAAAAATTAGGTATGAAAGGGAGGTAGAGAATGATTGTGGGGATGATATGTTATAAAAGGGGTCATGAGAGGCCTCACTGATACCACTAGTGTATAGTGGGGACCTGAAGATTAAGGCCAAAGCTCTGCTGATATTTCGGGAAAGTGTTATAAAGCAGAAGAAGCAAACAGTGCAAAGACCCTGAGGTTGGACTGTGTTTGACGTGTGACTGTAGTTTGGTGAATGAGTGGAAGAGTTAGGAGGTAAGTCTGAGAAGTAGCAAGGAGTTGGGTGGATGTGGGGACAGAGAACATGCATGTAGGGCCTTGGAACCAGAATAGGTCTTTGGATTTTATTCAGAGTGATCTGGGGAAGCATTGGAGAGTTTTGAGTGGTGAAGTGGCATGACTTGAACCGATGTACCGATGTTTTAAGAGAACATGGGTGGTGAGTGGAGACTAGCCTGGGGGGGGCGTTGGGGAGGGGCAGTAGTGGAATCTGGAACATTAATTAGGAGTCTCTTGCAATATGCCAGATGGGAGATGCTGGTGGCTTGGTGGAAGTAGTGACAAGTGGTTCTTGGAGGATTTTTAACATAGAACCAATAGATTTTGCTAATGGATCAGATGTGAGGTATGAGAGAAAGAGGAATTAAGGATGACTGTTTTCTGGCCATTTGCAGGGATCAGGGAAAATGTGGGCAGCACATGTTTACTGGTGGTGAAATCTTAGTGATTTGTAAGAGCTTTTTATGTGATGAATTTTATTAATATTTGTCATTTAGGTGGAAAAATTTCCTTTACTCAGTTTGTTTTTAGTTAACTTTTTAGTGCTATTTTGCTATATAGAAATGTCAACTGTTAATCTTTATGGTTTTGGGGTTTGCTGTCATGTTTAGAAAAATTCTGAAAATAATCACCTCTTCTTTACTTAAGTACTCTTTGGTTTTGTATTTCCATTCCTCCTTTAACCTGGATGAAATTAATTTTGGTATAAACTGTGAATTAAAGTTCAATCTTAATTTTTTCAAATAATTAACCTTTTATCCTAACATCATTAAACAATTTGTTCTTTGCTAAGAGATATGATTATATCATTTCCTCTGAATTGTGAAAGAGGTGTATGGCAGGTTGTGTTAAGAGATACCCTATTACATATTAGTGTTTAGCAAGCCCCTGGTCTTGTCTTTGGTTGATGACTCAGTGACTGTAATTTCGGAGTGTTCTAGATTGTAAAAATTTGTCTCCTGAGCGTCTTCCATTCCCAAAACATGCACTTGACTTAGAAAATGGCTTGCATAAGTTTCCCTCAATGATTATGAAATCTGTCCTATGGGTGATATGTGACTTTTTTTTTTTTAAGGTTTTATTTATTTATTTGACAGAGACACAGGGAGAGAGGGAACACAAGCAGAGGGAGTGGGAGAGGGAGAAGCAGGCTTCCCGCTGAGCAGGGAGCCCAACCACTGGATCCCAGGGCCCTGGGATCATGACCTGAGCCAAAGGCAGATGCTTAATGACTGAGCCACCCAGGTGCCCCTATGTGACCTATTTTTAACCACAGCCTGCCTATGTTCTGCCACCAGATACGTTTTCTGTTACTTCATTTTGTCAACTGTTAATTGTTCTGAGATTATAAACTAAAATTTGCTTTAGCAATATGAAAATTGACTACAGTGTGTACTGGCTATCCATTTGATCACATTACAGATTCCAAAGCCCTCCACATTTATGTATTCCAGTTACGTTCTCTGTGCTCTAGGCCTTCTTCTCTGATATGTGGATAATGTGGAGGTGACAATATTTAATTTGTTGGATTTTTTAGGCCAAGAAATATGTTTCTTATGTTGTTAATTATGTTTATCAAATCTTATATTTGGGTTAAGTCTTCAAGCTTGGAAATACACCTCCAGCATTTTGTCATCTTAGAAATTGATGTCAAGGCTGATCGAACCTAAATCTCTTAAATGTTTGTTTTTTGTAGAGAGGGAAATATGAGGTTCCTAAGTGGCTCTCTTCCAGTAGCATTCTGCTTCTTCAACAAATGCTACAGGTAAACTTTGTTATCTATTTTTTAAATAATTGAAGTCTGCTGCAGTTGTTTGATCCAACTGTAAGATGTCTGTGGTGCTGCTATGTTTGGAGGACAGTGCTGTTTTTCTGTTAGCTTAACAAATTCCTCTCATTATATCTACCGCCCTCCTCTAGATGCTTTCTTAATTGTGTTGCAAATGTATTTTCTTTCAGATCTCTACCATATATGTCTTTGTTGATGTGGTTTTCCTTCCTTTTTCTTGAGCATTGTCTGTCTTCTCTGACTGGCTCTTGCTCTACTGTCTTCTCCTTTCTTGCTCCTACTCTTGCACATTAGGAGTATAGTAGTTGGGGAGTACATGCTTGAATGAACTGATGGACAGTCGAGGGGTCCCCATGACCTTGTAGAGTGGTTCTCAAACTTTAGCGTGTATCAGGATTGCCAGATTGGCTTGTTAAAACACAGATTGCTGGGTGCCAACCCGAGAGTGTCTGAGTCAATAGGTCTGGGGCAGGACTAGGAATTTGCCTTTCTAACAAGCTTCCAGATGTTGCTTATGCTGCTGGTCTTGGTACCACACTTTGAGAACCACTGATTTAGGGGAATGGCCTCTGAGGGCTAAAGGTAGGTGTGCTAAAAGCTAGGTATCTACCCTGCCAATCAATAGGCATGCCACCTAACCTGGTTCTCATCTGTCAAATGGGGATTCTGAGCCTGGCCTCATTGCTATGTAGTGTTAGGATAAAATGAGATAAATAGGAAACACTTTGAAAATATGAGTACCTTATTAGTGCAATTTTTTCTCATTATTATATATTCAGAATATCTTCCAGTTTTTCCATCTATTAAGCCATCTCCAGTTTTTATTCAAAATTTACCTCAGGCTCACCCACCTTGATCAAGTAGAGCCAGACCACCAAATCTCCACAATGAGATTGAAAACACCTCATCCTTTTTTCTAAACTCCAAAAAACTTAATCTTTGTTGATTAATTTTCCTCTCCTCACATTTGAAAATTACAAATGGAAAAGAAAGGTGTGCTTTTCAACTTGTTCTATGTGATTGTAAGCTCATCGGAGGTAGAGATTGCATATTCACTATGAATGCCCTGCATTGTGGCTGCTTGAATATTAAATTGGTGAATATTTCCTGTGAATAGGTTTTCCAGCAAAGACTATTACATCATACAATAGATTGACTGAACTTCATGAATAATGTCCATACCAATGAAGTTCATGTTTGTTAAACATTTATCTTCTAAGCGCGTGTTGGTTGCTATAGTTTTCTTGCTTCTATTGCCTTTTTTAAAGAATTTATTCCAAGGCCATTTTAAGGTCTTTGACAGCATTTTTGAGATGATAAAGTTTACATCTGTTCTGATGAATTTTGAGTTCTCAGGAGGAAAGGAGTTTTGTGTTCCCTATTTGAAATGTTAATCTCTAGCTACTTCTCAATGGCCACTAGGTGGACCCAAAGAAACGGATTTCTGTGAAAAATCTATTGAGCCATCCCTGGATCATGCACAATTACAACTGTCCTGTTGAGTGGCAAAGCAAAAATTCTGTAAGTAAAATGAAGTCTGGTAGAATTTTTAAAAAAAACTTTGTTTGATCTTTGTGTGGATTTAAATGTGATGTGGTTTAAATATAAAAGGAAATGTATTTTGTAGACTTGTTTATCAGATTGGTGTTTGTGAGGCTTGTAACCTAATTATACATTTGCCTTCACATGAGAATCACTGGGACCTTAAAAAAAATGTCTGCACCCATCTCAGAACAATCAGTGGTTAATTTTAAAAGCTTCCAGGTATTTCTTATCTTTTTTTTTTTAAGATTTTATTTATTTATTTGACAAAGAGAGATTACAAGTAGGCAGAGAGGCAGGCAGAGAGAGAGGGGGGGGACGCAGGCTCCCTGCTGAGCAGAGAGCCCAATGCGGGACTCGATCCCAGGACCCTGAGATCATGACCGGAGCCGAAGGCAGAGGCTTCAACCCACTGAGCCACCCAGGAGCCCGCTTCCAGGTATTTCTTACATGTAGTCAGGATTGTGAACAGTGCTCTGGAAATCACAGGCAAGTCATTTAACTTTTGCCAAATCTGTTTGTTCGTCTGTAAAAAGTAGATTAACAGTTCTGTCTACTTCCTAGAGGAGTTAGGAGGTTATAGCGGTTGTCAAACTTTTAAGTCTGAGGATTCCTTTACACTCTTAATATTTATTGATTGATTGATTTAAAAGTAACAGTAGTAAACCTATTACATTTTATCTCAAGTTAATTTTTTCATGAAAAATAACTTTAAAAAATAAATTTAATGAGAGGAGTGGCATCTTTGCAAATTTCTTTAAAGTCTAGCTTGATAGAAGACACTGGGATCTCATCTGCTTCTGTATTCTGTCTGTTTTGATATGTTGTTTTGGTCGAAGCATATGAAGAAAAAGCAACCTCACACAGATATGCGCTGGGAAAACAGATTAACACTTTAAAAGCTTTTTCACGTAATTAGGGATATTCTGTGAGAGTTCATTAATACTTGACAAATAATGGTTTCTTAAGGGTTAGTTGCTTGTGAAATCAGTGAAGTTTTTGTACTCTATTACATTAAAATCCATTGGTCTATCCATTGGATCTCTTCCCTGTGTAACATTATGCATTGGTCATTTGGAAAATATTGTTTTACTGAGTTATTCAGATCTTCCAAAAGTTAGCACTTTTCATTACACAATAGAAAAAAACCCTCAAATTCCTTAAAGTCACTATTGATCTCATCAGAAGTGTTTTTTAGAAGTGGAAAGCTGTTAAAAAAAAAAAAAAAGAATTGGAAAGCTGTTAAATTAATGGTGGCAGGTACAGATTTTCCAAAATCCTAATTTTCTTTTTAAGGATTTACTTATTTTGGTGGGGAGGGACAGAGAGTCTTAAGCAGACTCCACACGGAGCACAGAGCCCAACACAGGGCTCCCTCTCATGACCCTGAGATCACGACCTGAGCTGAAACCAAGAGTTGGACACTTTGTGCCATCCAAGTGCCCCTCCAAATCCTAATTTTTGATTGAAAGCCCAAATTATATCATTAGCAACAAATACTGTCAGTTGTTTGTTTTCCTTTAAGTGACAAGTTCATTTTGTTCATTTTTGAGAAAATGCCAAATACCTAAGTGTAAATATAGTTTGTCTTTCGAGTGAAAATGGTGTTCCATGAAGAAAACAGGTGATTCAACTCATAACTCAGTCACATAGGTGCTTTTCCTCTAAACATCTATCATATTTTGGTATGCAGAAGTGCTTTCTGCATGCTTCCCATTTTGTCACACAGAATATCAAAAACACGTGTACTGAGTGGCCAAGGTTTAATAAAATTAGTACTTTT
Source organism: Ailurus styani (assembly GCA_002007465.1). Lineage (NCBI taxonomy): Eukaryota > Metazoa > Chordata > Mammalia > Carnivora > Ailuridae > Ailurus > Ailurus styani. The sequence continues at coordinate 610,283 of LNAC01000377.1, read as the reverse complement.
TACTACTTCATCAATGATATTCTTAATTGAAGCTGGCTTAAACAATTTTTTTTTTAAAGATTTTATTTATTCATTTGACACACAGAGAGCGATTACAAGTAGGCAGAGAGGCAGGCAGAGAGAGAGGAGAGAGGAGGAAGCAGGCTCCCCGCTGAGCAGAGAGCCCAATGTGGGCCTCGATCCCAGGACCCCGGGATCATGACCTGAGCCGAAGGCAGTGGCTTTAACCCACTGAGCCACCCAGGCGCCCTTAAACAATTTTTTTAAACTGTAAATGCATAACAAAGAATATGGTATCTTAATATAGTTTGGTGTCACTGCATTGGTTCATACCAAGGCACCAACAGTGTTACTCATCATTGTGTTTGCACCATTGCTACAAATGTTAACATTGTGAAAAATGAAAAAAAGTATTATAAAAATAGTTCCGACCTTGGAGATCCTCAGAGCTCTGTGGACTACAGCCTGAGAACCGGTCTAGTATATATATATGAAAAAACTTCAAATAGAGTCCTATGCTAGTTTAAGCAGTTAGTTTAGTAATTATTCTTGCATTAATGTTTAAGTCTTTTTTTTTTTAACAAATGGCAACTTGAACTTGGCAAAAATGTGAATATTACTAAAGGATAGGTATACTTCGATATTAACTATTACTGTGTGTGATGAAATCTCAGAATTTAGTGACTTAAAACGATAATAACTTATAATTCTGTGGACCAGCAGTTTGGGCTGGATCATCTGGGCAGTTCTTGGGCAGGCCTTATGTGGAGTCGTCATGTGACTGCAGTCATCTCGTGACTTGATTGTAGCAGGATGGTCTACGGCTCACTCACGTGACCAGCTGTTTGTGCTGGCTGTTTGTTGGGCCACATTGAGTGCAGCTAGTCTGGGCTTACTGAAATGCTGCCTGGATTCCAAAAGAGGCAAGAAAGTGGGTAAACTCTAAACCTTCATTTTTCAAGCATTTTTCAACCCTCTGCTTGCATCATTTTTACTAATATCCCATTCACCAATGCAAACCACAGGGCAAAGCCTGGAACCACTGTGAAAGGTGTATCCTTCTAAGTCAATACAATTCATATCCCTAATGTATAGATAAGGAAATCAAGAAATGAAAAATAATGCATTTAAAAAATAAATTTTGAAGAGGGTCATCATTTTACATCTTTGCAGATTGCTTTTAAATCTGGCTTAATAGAAGACGCTTGGATACTTACCTGCTTTTGCATGCAGTCTGTTTTGATATGTTGTTTTGATTGAAGCATAGGAAGAAAATGTAGCCTCACATAGATACGTGGTTAGAAAAGTAATTTAATACTTTAAAGGAGAAGTGTTTTAATGCCCTTGTCAGATAATTGGGCACGTTCTCTGGTGATCCACTGAAATTTCTGCAGTGGAGTGGGGTATATGCGTGGGTCAACAGAATAGCTTGTAGGTTTTTCAGACATGCCACAATGTGGACTTGGTAGAGCTGTGAGGTATTTGCTTTCTGGAATAATCACACTAATAAATACAAATAAATACTCTTCTCAATAGCCAGCTAGTTTTGGAAAAACAGAGTAAGCTTGTTTTTAGCTCTTTCTCACTAGTCTGCCCACTGTTATGAAATCCCTTCTGATTCTTCTATGACTGTCAGCTCCTAAAATTTCTCTTCTCCATCTTCCCTTTGGTCCTCCATGACATCTTCAGTTTCTATTGAGCAAATGCAGTTAGAGCAGCGACTTAATTCTTTTTTTTTAAGTTTTTATTTAAATTCCAGTTAGTTAACATATAATACAATATTAGTTTCAGGTGTACAATGTAGTGATTCAGCACTTCTCTATGTCACCTGGTGCTCATCAGAACAAGTGTAATCCTTAATCCGTGTCACCTATCCCCCCCTACCCCCGCCACTTGCCCACCTCCCTTCTGTTAGCCATCAGTTTATTCTCATCTGTTCTGCTAACCATCAGTTATCTAAGAGTCTTTTTCTTGGTTTGCCTCTCTCTCTTTCCCCTTTCCTTGTTTGTTTTGTCTCTTGAATTCCACATATGAGTGAAATCATATGGTATTTTGTTTTTTTCTGACTGGCTTATTTCACTTAGCTTAATACTCTCTAGCTCCATCTGTGTCATTCAAATGGCAAGATTTCATTCTTTTTTACAGCTAATATTCCATTGTATATATATCCCACATCTTCTCTGTCCACCCATCGATGGACACTTGGGCTGTTTCTATAGTTTGGCTATTATAGATAACGCTACTATAAACATCAGGGTTCATGTATCCCCCCTTTTAAAAAATATTTTATTTTTAAGTAATCTCCACACACAACATGGGATTTGAACTCACAACCCTGAGATCAAGAGTTGTATGCTTCACTGACTGAGCCAGTCAGGCACTGCTCTTTGAATTAGTATTTTTTCATCCTTTGGCTAACTACCTAGTAGTGCGATTGCTGGATCATAGGGTAGTTCTGTTTGGTTTTTTTTTTTTTAAGATTTATTTATTTGACAGAGAGAGACACAGCAAGAGAGGGAACACAGGCAGTGGGGTGGGAGAGGGAGAAGCAGGCTTCCTGCAGAGCAGGGAGCCCAATGCGGCACTCAACCCCAGGACCCCGGGATCATGACCTGAGCCAAAGGCAGATGCTTAACGACTGAGCCACCCAGGTGCCCCAGGGTAGTTCTATTTTTAAGATTTTTTGGTTTTTGTTTGCTTGTTTGTTTGTTTTTTAAGATTTATTTATTTATCTGAGAGAAAGCATGTGAGCAGGGAGAGGGAGAGAATCTCAAGCAGACTCCCTGCTGAGCGTGGGGCCCAGTACAGGGCTTGAACTCAGGACCCTGAGATCATGACCTGAGCCAAAACCAAGAGTTGGATGCTTAACTGGCTGAGCCACCCAGGTGCCCCTTATTTTTAACTTTTTGAAAAACCTCTATATTGTTTTCCAGAGTGGCTGCACTAGTTTGCATTTCCACCAACAGTGCAAGAAAATTCATTTGCCTTTCTCTACATCCTCACCAACACCTTTTGTTTCTTACGTTGTTGATTTTAGCTGTACTCAGAGGTGTGAGGTGATAGGTCATTGCTGTAGTTTTGATTTGCATTTCCCTGATGATGAGAGATGTCGAGCATCTTTTCATGTGTCTATTGGCCATCTGTATGTTTTCTTCGGAAAAAAATGTCTCTTCATGTCCTCTGCCCATTTTTTTTTTTAATTAACATAGAATGTGTTATTTGTTTCAGGGGTACAGGTCTTTGATTCATCAGTCTTACACAATTCACAGTGCTCAACATAGCACATACCCTCCCCAATGTCCATCACCCAGCCACCCCATCCCTCCCCCCCTCCCCTCCAGCAACCCTCAGCCTATTTCCTGAGGTTAAGAGTCTCATATGGTTTGTCTCCCTCTCTGGTTTTGTCTTTTTTCATTTTTCCCTCCCTTCCCCTATGATCCTCTGTCTTGTTTCTCAAATACCTCATATCAGTGAGATCATGTGATAGTTGTCTTTCTCTGACTGACTTATATCGCTTAGCATAATACCCTCTATTTCCATTCACGTCATTGTAAATGTCAAGATTTCAGTTTTTTGATGGCTGCATAATATTCTATTGTATATACATACCACATCTTTATCCAATTCATCTGTTGATGGACATCTAGGCTCTTTCCATAGTTAGGGTATGGTGGACACTGCTGCTGTAAACATTGGGGTGCACATGCCCCTTCTGATCACTACGTTTGTATCTTTGGGGTAAGTACCCAGTAGTTCTTCTGCCTATTTTAAATTAGATTATTCGGGCGCCTGGGTGGCTCAGTGGGTTAAAGCCTCTGCTTTCGGCTCAGGTCATGATCTCAGCGTCCTGGGATCGAGGCCCGCATCGGGCTCTCTGCTCAGCAGGGAGCCTGCTTCCTCCTCTCCCTGTCTTTCTGCCTGCCTCTCTGCCTACTTGTAATCTCTCTCTCTGTGTCAAATAAATAAATAAAATCTTAAAAAAAAAGTCTGCTTTAAAAAAAAAACAAATAAATTAGATTATTCATCTTTTAGGTGTTGAGTAGGATAAGTTCTTTATATATTTTGGATAATAACCCTTTATCAGATATATCATTTGCAAATATATTCTCCCATTCCAAAAGTTACCTTTTAGCTTTGTTGATTGTTTTTTTCACTGTGTAGAAGCTTTTTATTTTGATGTAGTTCCAATGGTTTATTTTTTATTTTGTTTCCCTCACCTCAGGAGACATTACTTAGAAAGAAATTGCTATGTCAAAAAAGTACTGCCTGTGTTCTCTTCTAGGATTTTTATGGTTTCAGGTCTCACATTTAGGTCTTTAATTCATTTTGAATTTATTTTTGTGTGTGGTATAAGAAAATGGTCCAGTTGTATTCTTCTGCATGTTGCTGTCCAGATTTCCCAACAACATTTGTTGAAGAGACATTCTTTTTCCCATTGGATGTTCTTTCTTTCTTTTTTTTTTTTTTAAAGATTTTATTTATTCATTTGACACAGAGATTACAAATAGGCAGAGAGGCAGGCAGAGAGGAGAGAGGAGGAAGCAGGCTCCTTGCTGAGCAGAGAGCCGGATGTGGGCCTCGATCCCAGGACCCTGGGATCATGACCTGAGCCGAAGGCAGCGGCTTTAACCCACTGAGCCACCCAGGCGCCCTGGATGTTCTTTCTTGCTTTGTTGAAGATTGACCATATAATTGTGGATTCATTTCTGGGTTTTCTATTCTGTTTTATTGATCTATTTATCTATTTCTGTGCTAGTACAATACTGTTTTGTTTACTACAGCTTTGTAATATAACTTGAAGTCCAAAATCATGGTGCCTCCTGCTTTGTTTTTTTTTCAAGGTTGCTTGGGCTATGTGTGGTCTTTTGTGGTTCCATCCAAATATTTGGTATTGTTTGTTCTAGCTCTGTGAAAAAGGCTGTTGGTATTTTCATAGGGATTGCATTAAATGTGTAGATTGCTTTAGGTGGTATAGCCATTTTAATAGTTTTTGTTCATCCAATCCATGAGCATGGAATGTCTTTCCATTTCTTTGTGTCATCTTTGATTTTTTTCATCAGTGTTTTATAGTTTTCAGAGTACAAGTCTTTTACCTCTTTGGTTAGGTTTATTCCTAGGTATCTTACTGTTTTTGGTACAATTGTGAATGGGATTAATTCCTTAATTTTTCTCTCTCTCTTTTTAAAATGATTTTATTTATTTGAGAGAGAGCAAGAGAGCACAAGCAGGGGGAGCAACAGAGGGAGAGGGAGAAGCAGGCTCCCTGCTGGGTAGGAAGCCTGATATGGGCTCAATCCCAGGACCCTGGGATGATGACCTGAGCAGAATGCAGACGCTCAACTGACTGAGCCACCCAGGCACTCCTTAATTTCTATTTCTACTGCTTCATTATTGATGAACAGAAATGCAGCAGATTTCTGTATGTTGAATTTATATCCTGTGATTTACTGAATTTGTTCCAGCAGTTTTTTGGTCAAGTCTTTTGGGTTTTCCACAGGAGAGTATCATGTTATGTGGAAATAGTGAACTTCTTTCTTGACAGTTTGGATGCCTTTATCTCTTTTTGTTGCCCGATTGCTATGGCTAAGGCTTCTCATATTATGTTGAATAAAAGTGATGAGAGTCAACATCCCTGTCTTATTCCTGATCCTAGAGGTAAAGCTCTCAGTTTTTTCCCATTTAGAATGATATTAGCTGTGGGTTTTTCATATATGGCCTTTATTATGTTGAAGTATATTCCCTCAAAACTTAATTTGTTGAGGGTTTTTATCATGAATGGATGTTGTAATTTGTCAAATGCTTTTTCTGCATCTTATTGAAATGATCATATGGTTCTTATCCTTTCTCTTAGTGGTATGATGTAGCATGTTGATTGATTTGTGAATATTGAACCAGCCTTGTAATCCAGGAATAAATCCTGCTTGATTGTGGTGAATGATTTTTTCAATGTATTGTTGGATTTTGGTTTGCTAGTATTTTATTGAGAATTTTTGCATCTATGTTCATTAGGGATGTTGGTCTGTAATTCTTTTCTAGTGATGTCTTTCTGGTTTTGGTATCAAGTAATGCTGATCTCATAGAATGACTTGGGAAGTTTTCCTTCCTTCTCTTATTTTTTGGATAGTTTGAGAAGAACAGGTATTAATTCTTCTTCTTCTTTTTTTTTTTTTTGAAGTATACTCCATGCCCAGCATGGAGCCCAACATGCAGGGCTTGAACTCACAACCCTGAGACCAAGACCTGAGCTGAGATCAAGAGTCATATGCTTAAATGACTGAGCCACCCATGCGCCCTAACTCTTTAAATGTTTGGCAGAATTTGCCTGTGAAGCCATCTGGTCCTGGACTTCTGTTTGTTGGAAGTTTTTTGATTACTGATTCAATTTCTTTTCTGGTTACCAGTCTGTTCAAGTTTTCTATTTTTTCCTGTTTCAGTTTGGGTAGTTTATATGTTTCTAGGAATTTATCCATTTCTTCTAGGTTGTCCAATTTATTGTCATATAGTTTTTCATAATAATCTCTTATAATTGTTTGCATTTCTGTGTTTTTGGTTATTTCTTCTTTTTCATTTGTGATTTTATTTATTTGGGTCCTTTCTCTTTTTTTTTTAAGAGAGAGAGATTACAAGTAGGCAGAGAGAGAGGAGGAAGCAGGCTCCCTGCTGAGCAGAGAGCCCGATGATGCTGTTGATGATGCTGTTGCAGGGCTTGATCCCAGGACCCTGAGATCTATGACCTGAGCTGAAGGCAGAGACTTAACCCACTGAGCCACCCAGACGCCCTCTCTTTTCTTTTTGATAAGTCTGGCTAGAGGTTTATCAATTTTATTAATTGTTTTCAAAGAACCAGCTCCTGGTTTCATTGATCTGTTCTATTGGTTTTTGTGTTTGTTTCTGTATCATTTATTTCTGTCCTAATCTTTATTATTTCCTTCCTTCTCATGGCTTTAGGCTGCACTTCTTGTTCTATCTCTAGCTGTTTTAGCTGTAAGATTAGGTTATTGAGCAGCAACTTTATTCTAGCAACTATCGGTACAGAGCCTCAGAACAGCAGAGTGTGCAGGTTTGTGAGCAGTGCACTAGCAGGGCCAGGCAAGTGGGGTTGTGTCCCCTGTGAGGGGGAGGGAATGGGTACAAATGCCTGCATTCAGCCATTGGGGGTCATCATTTCTCCATGTGTGGGAGGGCTTGGTGTGTCTTCTCAGCCATGATCCTCATAGAATAAGATACACCACTGCTTGCAGGAGAACAGATGCCAACACGAAGAAAGTTTCTGATTTCACCAACACAAAAATTATTTTAAATTTGGTGCAGTAGAAAGTAAAATATATAGTTCTGAGTGTTCAAAAAATATGTAATTTTCCTTATAATTTAGAATAATAATTGCTAATATTTACTGAATACATACTATAATTAGTGTGCTATTATGTAAGAACTCTCTATATATTATACTAGAGTATAATATAGAGCCCTTAGGATATTACCTTTAGGAGTCAGATGCTGTTCTATGGGCTTTGTGTTTTTAATTCTTTTTATTCATTTAATCCTGATACCAACCCTCTGAAGTAGATACGTTATTGTCTTCATCGTGTAGATGAAGCAACTGAGACACAGAATCATAAATAACTTTCCCAAGATCAAACAACTAGTAAGTGTAGAACCAGGATTTGAACCTAGACATAAGGGCTCCAGAATGTGATGGATCTGACAGGTCAAATCATTCAAATCTAGGTCCTGTATCCTGTGTAGCTATGGCCTTTGTGATGAGGGTTGCTTGTCTGGTCTCTGTTAAAATAGCTCATGGAGCAGAGTTTTGGAGAGGTGATGTAGTGGTTCAGTAGAACAGACTCTGGGCTAGGAACAAAAAATGCCAGTCCTGGGCACATTGCAGGAATCTCTCTGAGTCTTCATTTTTTTTTTTTTTACCTCTAATGCGGATATTCTGATGTCAGCCTCTTATGTATGTTTGGGTTATGTTTTGTCATTTACAGAGTGCCTTTACGTGTTATGTCATTCATCTGTCTTGCCTGCCTTACAGTACTGCTTTGGGGATCAAATGAGTAATATACAGGAAAACTATAAGTGATGATTGTTACTTTTCAAAGTATTTGCTTTTTTCCCCTCAGTTTTCTGTTTCTTCAAGAGTGAATTATGAAAAATAATTCAGATTTACTTGGATATTTAATGTGTAGATGCTATTCTATAACTCTATGCATGATCTCCTTCTGTCATTTCCACACATAGCTCTAGTACCCAAGTATTGTATCAAATAGAAGTTATATTCAGTTCTTTTTTTTTTTTTAAAGATTTTATTTATTCATTTGACACAGAGAGAGAGATTACAAGTAGGCAGAGGGGCNATTTGACTGAGAGAGAGAGATTACAAGTAGGCAGAGAGGCAGGCAGAGAGAGAGGAGAGAGGAGGAAGCAGGCTCCCTGCTGAGCAGAGAGCCCGATGTGGGCCTCGATCCCAGGACCCTGGGATCATGACCTGAGCCGAAGGCAGCGGCTTTAACCCACTGAGCCACCCAGGCGCCCAGTTATATTCAGTTCTATTTTCCGCCCTACTGAACAGGAAATGTAGTAGGCACGGATAATCCAAAATAATTGGCCAACTTTTGGTATTCATTTTTGTACTTAATTTAACTTGAGTATGTGTGGGTGAAAATTCAGAGTATAGATCTTTCTTGACTTAAGGGGTAACGATCTGATAAACCCATCGTAAGTTGAAAATACTGTAAGTCGAAGATGCATTTAATGCACCTAACCTGCTGAATGGTATAGCTTAGCCTGGCCTCCCTTAAACATGCTCTGAACACTTCCAGTAGCCTACAGTTGGGCAAACTCATCGAACACAAAGCCTGTTTTATAATAAAGTGTTGACTATCTCATGTAACTTATTGATTACTGTACTAAAGTGAAAAATGGAATGATCGTGTGGGTACAGAATGATTGTAAGTGTATTGGCTCTTTCTTCTCATGATCACGTGGCTGATGGGGAGCTGCAGTTTGTTGCCCTGCCCAGCATCACAAGAGAGTATCACACTGTATATCATTAGCCTGGGAAAAGATCAAAATTCAAAATTTGAAGTATGGTTTTTACTGAATGTGTATCACTTTTGCACCATGGTCGAGTTGAAAAATTGTAAATTGAAACGTTGTAAGTCTAGGACCATCTATACTTAAAGTATTGAGTCTCTTTGGAAAACCCAGCTTGATATAAGTCATATGTTTCAGACTTTGGTGTCTTGTCCACCCTACTCTTTATCCTCTCCAGTTCAGGAGTCCAGCAGAGAAGCTAGCACCTTCTTCCTACCTTTTTCTCCTTCCCCACACGCACCTTGTGGTAAAAGCAGGAGGCTAGGGAGAGAGAGAAAGGGGTTTTTTGTTTGAGAGTAACTTTTTTTTTAAGAAAAAGAGAGAATGAGCGAGAGAGAGGAGGCTGGGGGAAGGGCAGAGGGAGAGGGAGAATCTTAAGCAGGCTCTACAAGTGCAGAGCCTGACTCGGGGCTCGATCTTATGACCCTGAGATCATGACCTGAGCCGAAATCAAGAGTTGGCTGCTTAACCAGCAGAGCCACTCAGGCGCCCCTGTTTTTAGGAGAGTAACATTAAGATTATGGAGGGAATCCCAGAAATCTCCTTGAGCAGTAGTCACATCAACTGGTGTCAAAGAAGATGCTCAGCTGGTGGCAAAGTGTCTGAGCTTCTGAGTTGGGACCTTCCTAAAGGGGGACTACAGTAGGGGACACTGCTAAGGTCAAAGCAACACAGTGAAAACTTATCTTTGCGTTTCGAACTTTCATAAAGTACCATTAGTATAAGCTTCTGTGGTCTCTGTAACCCATGAGGTTGTGCTTATACCAGCCAGCGATGTCGGTCATTGTTTCTAGTGTTCCTCTATTTTCATGGTGGCAGCATGATTTTCTCTTGAATCCATTATTACAAGTGTGGTATCCAGAACAAGGGAATGTTCATGATATTGCTCTCCTCTGTGGTGGGCAGACCTCTCCTGGTGTATTAGGTTTGATTGTGAACATTTCACGCTGAGGGTCAGTGATAGCCTGGAGTGTGTGATCTAAAGAAAGGTCCAGAATGGTAAGGGGCGGTAATCATTGAAATGGTGGTTAAAGGAACTGGAAAAGAGAAAACTTGGAGAGGACAGGTTGTCTATACTAGGAATATTCAAATTTCTGAAAAGCTCTTACACCAAGGAGGAAGTAAAATTATGACTGTTAGTAAAAATAGTTAATCATTTTTTGAGGTTCTTCTCTGTTTAGATGTTGTACTAGGCTCTCCACATATGTTACATGTATTGCAAGGTGGGTTCTGTTTCTGCTTTACAGATGATGGAACTGAGGCTCCGAGACGAATAATAGCCTGCTCTAGGTCATACAGTTATTTAGTGATTTCACAATTCAAACCAAGGTCTTCCTAATTCCAAAGCCTGTTAGCTGTCAGATTGTACTGACACTGAATGGAGATCACAGGCAGACAGACCTTAGGGGACAGGGGAGAAGCTAGCCACCCCAGCTGTTCTGTTCCCAAGAAAGGAGGACTTAGGGCAGAAAGTGAAAGATCACTTTTTGGGGTTGTTGTGAAGAGAATTCATACATGGGAAAGATGACTTTAAAATTACATTCCTTATGAATCTCTTCCACTGTGATCTTCTGAACTCCTGTTCCAGGTCCAGGGTAGGCCCCTTCAGCCTTTTAGTTCTGTTTTTCAGATTTGGTTCTCAGAACCTATTTCTGGCCCTTCATGCAAGGATCTGAGTACTTGGATAATTTCTCTCCTTAAACAAAATAAAGCTTGTCTAGAGACTATCTCACTTTTTTTTTAAAAAGATTTTATTTATTTATTTGACAGAGACACAGTGAGAGTGGGAACACAAGCAGGGGTGTGGGAGAGGGGGAAGAAGGCTTCCCTCAGAGCAGGGAGCCCAATGCGGGGCTCAATCCCAGGATCCTGGGATCATGACCTGAGCTGAAGGCAGACGCTTAACAACTGAGCCACCCAGGCGCCCCTCACTCTTTTTTTGTTAAAGATTTATTTATTTATTTGTTTGTTTATTTATTTATTTATCAGAGAAAGAGAGAGAGCAAGGGGCAGTGGCAGAGGGATTGGGAGAAGCAGGCTCCCCGCTGAGCAAGGAGCTGGATGTGGGACTTGATCCCAGGACCCTGGGATCATGACCTGAGCCGAAGGCAGACGCTTAACTGACAACCACCCAGGCATCCTGAGACTATCTCATTTTTTAAAGTTGTGCTTTGCTAGGTCCCTTAGCATCATGAGGGCTCCTTGGATTGGTGCTAAACCCAAATGTAGCTTGAGGTGCATTGCGCTACAAGTCTGAGCCACTCTTTTCTCCAGCCTGTTGGAGAGCCACTGATGTTTGTGCCCAGATGACTGTTCTTGTTGAAAATGCCATGCAGGTCTTACAGTGGGGAAGGAGGATGGAGTGCCTTGGCTACATACTGATTTTAACAATTAACCAGATGATGGTGGGATGTGAAGGGCTAGGCAAGAGATCCTCTTCGTGAACTGCTTATTGTCATCTGCTGTCAACTTTGTCATCTTTAAAAATTATGGAGAGTATTTATTCCTTCTTAAGAATTTGATGAACTCCTGTCGTTTTTACACACTGGTATTGATTTTACAAAGTAATTATGCTAACTTTAAGATTTGAAAACAATGACTATATTTGTAATTTTTTGTTAATAAAGTTTATAATATTTTTTTGTAGCTTATTCACCTCGATGAAGATTGTGTAACAGAACTTTCTGTACATCACAGAAATAACAGGCAAACAATGGAGGATTTAATTTCATTGGTAAGAAGTACAATGTGAATTTGAGAGTAACATCTTGTTTTATTGTTCTTTATTGATACAATAAATGTACTGATAAAGAACCTTAAAAATAATAGAGCATTTTTCAGACCTAAAATTTTTATCATGGGTATAAATATTATATTTATGTATGATTTTCACTCAATTCTTTTCTCATACCTGCTGGATATCCTCTTAAAGATGACATTGATTGGGCGCCTGGGTGGCTCAGTGGGTTAAAGCTTCTGCTTTCGGCTCAGGTCATGATCTCAGCGTCCTGGGATCCAGGCCCGCATCAGGCTCTCTGCTCAGCAGGGAGCCTGCTTCCTCCTCTCCCTGTCTCTCTGCCTGCCTCTCTGCCTACTTGTAATCTCTCTCTCTCTGTCAAATAAATAAATAAAATCTTTTAAAAAAATGACATTGATTAAAGAAAATTACAGTGAGGAAAAAATGAAGAAACAGAAGAAACTAGTCCCCAGAGAACTGACAGAGTTTTGATTTTACTCCTTGAAATTCTGTAACATGGAACTATGATTCTGCTGTAGGAATAGGTAAACACAAAGCACTTTTCTTCTTACCTAAAAGTAACCTTGTAGCATCACATCACCCCTAAGCTTATGAACCAAATACCATGAAATCATTATCATGATTTCTGTGTTGGATCATTTTAGCTCTTTTAGATGCTTAATCTCTAGATTTTTTCCTAGAGATGGAGTCACTCACTGCCGACTCTGAGTATAATCTAACCTGATAGGCAGGGATTGTGCCTAACTTTGCTCCTGGTTCAGTATTGTGTCTTTCATCATCTATGATTAGTATTTTTTCTCTTTCTAATTTGCAAGGTAAAGGCCTTAAGCAAAATTTTTTTTATTAAACAAAGCTTTGCTAAGCCACAATTCTTTTTAGTGAGGTGGTATAAAGGATTTCTTTTGAATGATATAATAAGCAGAGGTTCTGGAACGTGTCTGGAAAACAGAATGATAATTTAGTTTTTCATGGAGAATGCCTTTATTTTATTTTATTTTTAAAGATTTTATTTGAGAGAGAGAATGAATGATAGGGGAGGGGCAAAGGGAGAGGAAGAAGCAGACTCTCCACTGAGCAGGGAGCCCAACACAGGTCTAGATCCTAGGACCCCAAGATCATGACTTGAGCCAAAGGCAAATGCTTAACCAACAGAACCATGCAGACAATGCCTTTAAAGGAATGGCAAGCATTGGGAATTCTTTTTTTTTCTTTTTTTAATATTTTATTTATTTATTTGACACAGAGAGAGAGATCACAAGTAGGCTGAGAGGCAGGGAGAGAGAGAGGAGGAAGCAGGCTCCTTGCCAAGCAGGGAGCCCCATGTGGGCCTCCATCCCAGGACGCTGAGATCATGACCTGAGCTGAAGGCAGAGGCTTTAACCCACTGAGCCACCCAGGCGCCCAAGCATTGGGAATTCTTGCAAGGTCTTTTATAATGAAAATTTGAGGTTTCCATTGAAGTAACTTAAAAAAAAAAAAGTATGACTTTTTCTTTAGGACAATCTTTAATAGAAGACTATTTCAGATACATAAGATTTCTTTTAAAATTTTTATTTATTTATTTATTTATTTATTTATTTAAAATTTTATTTATTTGACAGAGAAACACAGCGAGAGAGGGAACACAGGCAGGGGGAGTGGGAAAGGGAGAATCAGGCTTCCCACTGAGCAGGGAGCCCGATGCAGGGCTTGATCTTAGGACCCTGGGATCATGACCTGAGCCGAAGGCAGCTGCTTAATGACTGAGCCACCCTGGCGCCCCTATTTATTTATTTTTTTAAGATTTTATTTATTTGACAAAGAGAGGACAAGCAGAGGGAGAGGGAGAAGCAGGCTCCCGCTGAGCAGGGAGCGCGATGTGGTACTCTATCCCAGGACCCTGGGACCAAGTCCCAAGCTGAAGGCAGACACCCAACCAGCTGAGCCACCCAGGCACCCTAAAATTTTTATTTATTTTTTATTTTTTTCTTATATTTTTTAAAGATTTTATTTATTTATTTGACAGAGAGAGAGAGATTACAAGTAGGCAGAGAGGCAGGCAGAGAGACAAGGAGAGGAGGAAGCAGGCTCCCTGCTGAGCAGAGAGCCCGATGCGGGCCTCAATCCCAGGATGCTGAGATCATGACCTGAGCCGAAAGCAGAGGCTTTAACCCACTGAGCCACCCAGGCGCCCTAAAATTTTTATTTTACAAGTTTTCAAACACCTACAAAAGTAGAATCACTTAACAATGATCTTCCATGTAATCATCATCTAGTTTGTTTCTTTTTTTTTTTTTTTTAAGATTTTGCTTATTTATTTGACAGAGAGATAGAGAGCACAAGTAGGCAGAGCAGCAAGCAGAGGGAGAGGGAGAAGCAGGTTCTCTGCTGAGCAGGGAGCCTGATGTGGGACTCGATCCCAGGACCCTGGGATCATGACCTGAGCCGAAGGTAGCCACTTAACCGACTGTGCCACCTAGGTGCCCCATCATCATCTAGTTTCAACAGTTAATGAAACTTTGCCAGTTTTATCTGTATCCCAGCACCCTCTCCCATCTGCCCTTTCTAACTAGGATATTTCATAGTCCCAGACATCCTGTCATTTTATTGAGAAAGAATTGGTTTGAGATCCACGGACTTAAAATATGAATCTTAAAAGTAATATACATAGTAGGGCACCTGGATGGCTTGGTTGGGTGTCCAGCTCTTGTTCTCAGCTCAGGTCTTGATCTCAGGGTTGTGAGTTCGAGCCCCATGTTGGAATTTCAAGAACTATTGAAAAAAGTTCTTAAAATAGTGTCTTTTAGGTTGTTTCTACATACAGTTTTCAAACTTAAAAGTGAAGTGGAAATAAGAATTGTTTACTTCTGATACAGAAAAAGTAGATAGTGAAGTATGATAGAGATTATTTTCTGGTGTTAATCTCTCTTAGGATCTCAGTGATTCTATTTTTTTTATTTTTTTTATTTTTAAAGATTTTATTTATTCATTTGACACAGAGAGAGAGATTACAAGTAGGCAGAGAGAGAGGAGAGAGGAGGAAGCAGGCTCCCTGCTGAGCAGAGAGCCCGATGTGGGCCTCGATCCCAGGACCCTGGGATCATGACCTGAGCCGAAGGCAGCGGCTTTAACCCACTGAGCCACCCAGGCGCCCGATCTCAGTGATTCTAAAAGCTAGACATGAACAACATCAAAAATGCTGTGAAGAAAGTAATAGTTTTTTCTTCTTTTGTACTCTTCCGTCATTCTTAAATGCTTGTTTATACTTATTTTCCAGTCCTGGGGATGAGTAGGATACAGGCTATGCAGTCTAAATGTGAGACTGTCAACCTTATCTGAACACTAGAGTCCTCTGGGTACTGTACACTAATCCTGATGCCTAGGTCCCACCCCCAGGGATTATGATCTAATTGGTTTGGTGTGTGGCCTAAACATCAGAATTTTTAAAAGCTTCCCAAATGATTGCAGTATGCAGCCAGGAGTTGAGAAGTACTACTCTAAATTCTTGCCATTCAGAGTATGTTCTGAGCAGCAGCATTAGCATCAATGGTGCTTGTCAGAAATGCAGACGCTCAGACCCCACTTCAGACCTACTGAATCAGAATCTGCATCTTAGTAAAATCCCTAAGTGGGGTTTCCTATGTACATTATTATGTACATGTACATTCCTATGTACATTAAAGCTTTAGGAGCATTGGTGTAAGTCAGTGGTTTTCAACTGGGAGTGATTTTGCCTCTCAGGGGACATTTTTGGTTGTCACAACTGGGGTGTGTATACATGCTAATGGCATCTAGTGGTTAGAGGCCAGGATTCTGTTAAATATCCCACAGTGCTCAGAACAGCCCCTCACAAGAAAGAATTATCCAGGCCAAAGGCCAGGAGTGTTGAGGTTGAGAAATCTTGGTTTAGGTAGTCTCAGAGAATTCACATTGGTCCTAGGTACTTTCTCATTTAAACAGCTTCAGGGGACCCATATTTGAGGTCATCTGTGGTCTGTTACACTTTTTCTGGCACTTTGGGAGCTTCACTTTTATTTTGGGGGCTGGTTAGACAGGACAGGGAGAGATCAGTTTAGTGAGATCTATGCTGGTATGGTGCTGCGATCTTTGTGCAGAGAGAGAAACAATATTATTCTCAACTGTTTGACTCCTAGAGCTCCCACTTTTATATCATATACATGACCACTTTTTTTTTTTTTGAAGATCTTATTTATTTATTTATTTGAGACAGAGACAAATTGAGAGCATGAGTGGGGGTAGGGGCAGAGGGAGAGGGAGAAGCAGATTCTCGCTGAGTGCAGAGCCTGACCCGGGGCCAGATGCAGTCCTGGATCTCAGAACCCTGAGATCATGACCTGAGCCAAAGTCAGACACTTAACCGACAGAGCCACCAGGCACCCCTATCATGAGCCCTCTAAACTGCTTTTTTTATGCAGAGGTTAGAGTTTCGTATGTGTTATGATTTCAAGCTATCTCACCATAGCCCTCTTGAGACTCCCAGTAGTGGTGCTAGAGCTTCCTTCCACCTGATTGCTTCCCTTATTTTCCCCCTATCCTTCCAGCTGTGAGTGGCTGTGAGTTGTGGGAGCAGTCAGCCATCTGGTAGGGGGACTTCACTGAGGGTTACACCTGCGCGTGAGAACCTATGCAGACCAGTCCCTGCCCCCACCCCTGCAGTGCAAATCCCCCCTGTATTCTGGTGGCAGAAGTTTAAAGATTGAGGGCCTCACAACCACGGTTAGGGGAAGGACAGTGAACCATTCCTCAATTTCTCAAATGCTCTGTACCGGTAGCTGCCTGTCCTCAGCCCAGGGGCTTAGGCAGTTCTCTAACATGTATGAACAATAACTGGGGATTTTAGAATGTTTTTGTTTTTTAGAAATGGAGCCTTCTTTGTGATAGGTAAACCTATTGCTTTACTTTTAGACATTTGACTTTCAAAACAGGGAGCTGGTTAAAAGGTAAGGGAGACATGGGTTGTGTTAGACTTGTGGATTGACATCACCTGAATGTGTAACTTAATGTGCCAATTCATCTGTTATTGAACACACAACTCCTCCCTGTGTCTAATTGTAATGAGTAGTGTGTAGTGGCTATGGCAGAAAAGTTATTAAAAGGATATCTTTTTGCTTAGGGATAAAGAGGGCTTAGAGTTGTAAAACTACTAGGCAGGTTTAGAGGACTTCGTCTAAAACTCCAGGTATTGTTTACAATGCTAAGCAAGTGGTAACTTGTTTCTGAGCCATTGTGTATAATCAGTGTATGGAATCTCTTTCAAAAAGGTAGGACTGTCATACTGGAGAGTGATTAGTCATACTGAAGACTGCATAGTTTTTACCCACTTCCCAAGTACTTTCTCTATGAAACTTTTTGTCCTCCCTTCTAACCCATCCTGTCTGGATTGAAGGCAACACTCTTTGATAATATATTATAGTATTTTATATTTCTTCCACTAGATTGATAGGTCTGTTATATAGATTTCAAGGCATACATGATGATTGTGGCTATCTAAAATATTAACTGATAAAACTTAAAAACAGTTTTTATTTATACCTTTTTGGTAGTAGGCCTCTTTGAATCATGTGCCTTGTGAGGAGATACATGCATTAAATATTATTTAATACTATTAAAATTTAATACTCTTGTAGGGTAGAGAGTCACCTAGTCTTATAAGTCTATTATTTAGAAACTTTCACTTATACATAGTGGATTGAACAAGTATGTTTACATACAACACTTCCCTAAAACCTCACTAAAATAATAATAAAGAGATAAAAAGATAAAAAATTCACAAGGATGTGGAAGATAAAAGAGGAGACAAAAAGTTATGTCAATAAAAATTGGGGAGTTATAAATAGTTAAGTGGCATCTGACATAGCATTTTAGAGGAAGCTCAAAGATAAGTGCCTGCAGTGGGAAAAGAAAATAAGCAAATTGATTAGAGCCCCAGACTCCAGAAACTCTTAGGAATCAGAGGTAATAGTAGCCTCTGAAGTTAGGGAACTAAGTAGGGTGGAAAACAGGAAGATTGGTTGAAAATCTGCACTAGAAGCAGTTGGACCCCAGGTCCCTTTTTCTACCTAGTGCTGCTAGACAGCCACCTCTTCCTTACCCCAGCAGGAGATAGGAGACATTGAACAAGACGAACTCGTTTACCATACACAGGTCAGGTGGGGGTGAGGAGCCATTCTGAAATGGATGCGTAGCTACGTGCAGTCTTCATATTCAGTAGTGAACCACTACCTCTAACCACCTTCCCTATTCAACTCTGAGAATGCTGGAACCAGGATTTTATCCTGTTTGCAGTGGGGGTGGGGAAAATATTGAAAGATTTCAATTCTAGGGAAAAGCCAAGAGAGGACCTACAATACCAATGGCTGGGAGTTCAGATTCCTGTCTCTTCATCATAGAGAGAAGCCCCCAAGGCCATGAGCAGCCTCAGACTACACATAGAGCCTTTAATTAGATGTGCTTTGTAATTCTTCATCTGTAAGTAGAGATAGGCAGCCAAAGCTTATCAGACATTTGAGGAAAGCCTCTAACATGAAAATCAGAGATCAAAACAAATGGTGAGGGTGGTGAGGTGGGGAGAAGGAAGCAAAGTAAAGATAGTGGGAAATAAAAGATAATGCAGGGAGTGGAAGAAAATGACTTGAAGTGATAATTAATATTCCCAGAGATAAGAGAAGCTATTTCTTTTTTGAAAGAGGAATAAGATGACTGAAAAGGAACATTTCAAGAGATAGCTCTTGAAAATTTAACATACGACCACAGAAATGAAAAGCTTAGTAGAAATGATTGAAAGTAAAATTAAAGGAAAACCTATCAAAAGTAGAATCTAAGGACAAAGAGATAGATGCACAAGTAGAAGAGAATGGGTAAGAAAGGTCCAACATACAAATAATAGAAGTTGCAGGAAGATAAAACAGAAGAAAGAAGGGAAGAAAGCATCAAAGAAATAATACAAGAAGAAACATTCCGAAACTCGTGGTTTCTAAGTTTGTAGAACTGAGTTTTTAAGAATGAAGGGGCTTACCCAGGGTTTGGAAATATGGATGAAAATAGATCTACACAAAGCGAAATTTCAAAAAATTGGGGGAAAGAGAATATCCAAAAAGTTTCCAGAGACAAAAAAAAAAAGCACCAAAAGATCATAAAGAAAGGGTTGGATTCAGAAAGACCTTGGATTTTTCAGTAGCTATACTAGAAGTGAGAAGACCATGGAACAATTTTTTCGAAACTGAAAATTTCTGTCATCGTAGAATTCTGTAATCAGCCCAACCAGAATCAAATGTGAGGAGGGAATGCAGTCACTTATCAGACATGCAGGATCTCAAAAAATTTACCTCCCATTCATCCACCGTCCGGAAGTTACTGGAGGATGTATTTCACCCAAACAAGAAAGTAACAAGAAAGAGGAATATTTAGGATCTGGGGAACTGGAGATACATTGTAGGATAGAGGTGAAGGGAATCCCTAGACCAGCAGTTGAGTTGCAGGTTGAGAAAGAAGCCAGACAAGAATGGAGCAGGGGATGCAGACATCAGGTGGAATGTCTCCAAGAGGGCAACCAGTGGTGGAGGGAACAGATTAGCTGGTGTGTGTGGACATGCTGAGGGGAGGTGAAGGGTGCTGGGCAGTGTGGAGTTGAATTAGTAAGATGAGCAACTGCCTCTTTTTTATTTTTGACTTCAGGAAAAACCAAGATACAAAAGAAGGAAATACAAGGGTAGCACCCCATGTGGTTTAGCTGCAATTCCATATTGGTTGTTAAGATATTAGAATATTTATCTACTCATTAGTAAAGAACTCCTACTCAGAGTGCCTCGCCATTGTCCATTACCTCCCTTAGGTCCCCTGGACACCTCCCTCCAATCTCTCCTGGGACCCAGTGATTAAAAAGTTAATGATCTTCATGGCAGGGGAGCCTGAGGACCCTACTTACCCCTCAGCCTCT
Organism: Ailurus styani; assembly: GCA_002007465.1. Classification (NCBI taxonomy): domain Eukaryota; kingdom Metazoa; phylum Chordata; class Mammalia; order Carnivora; family Ailuridae; genus Ailurus; species Ailurus styani. The sequence goes on along the minus strand of LNAC01000377.1, from coordinate 590,493 downwards.
GTTCTGATTGCCTAGAGTCAGGGTACCAATGAAATATTTTGAACATTACCCCTGTTCAGCTGTGAATACAAATTTACATAGTCACAATAGTGTAAATATTGATTTAACTAAAAATTGTGATAAAATTGTAGGAGGAGGATGCAAGGAGGCAGAATGTATGGGACAGGAAGGAGTTGTAATAGAGCTAAGTCCTTATTTTCCATACTAGGAAATTCACAGATAATATCTGAAGCTGGAAAAAAAAATTAAAGCTGTGTAAGCAACAAAGAAACATAGAAGAAATAGCTAAAAGTATTTAAAAGTGGTTCCCTCTGAAGAGTAGAAACTGTGTGTGAGAGAAAGAGAGAGAGTTGGTATAGGGGATTGTTTTTTTTTTCTGAATGAAAAAAAATGATGTAAAATAAAACATTATTTCTGAAAACAACTTTAGTCTTCTAAACAACTTGATTTTCTTCTTTCCAGTGGCAGTATGATCACCTCACCGCTACCTATCTTCTGCTCCTAGCCAAGAAGGCTCGGGGAAGACCAGTTCGCTTAAAGCTTCCTCCTTTTTCCTGTGGACTAGCCAATATCACCCCATTGACAAACATCAAGGTAATGTTAGAACCTTTTTTCTCTAAGATTTTATTTATTTATTTGATAGCACAAGTAGGGAGAGCTGTAGGCAGAGAGAGAGAAACGTTAGAACCTTTTGAGTGAACACCTACTGCTCTTTTTTTTTTTTTAAGAGGGGCACAGAAGGAGAGGGAAAATCTTTTTTAAATTTTATTTATTATATAGAGAGACTGAGAGAGAGAGTGCATGGGGGGAGGGGCAGAGGGAGAGAATCTTCAAGCAGACTCCCTGCTGAGCATAGAGCCCAACTCAGGGCTCTATCTCATGACCCATGAGATCATGGTCATGAGATCATGGGTCATGAGATCATGACCTGTGTTGAAACCAAGAGTCACACACTAAACGGACTGAGCCTTGCTCAGAAGCCTCATGCCTGCCCCATTCATGAGTGGATTACACCCCTGGTGTCAAGGACCTAGAGGAAAAACGTTTTATGATTTAAATATTTTTGGTGGGGGGGAGGATAAAATTTAAATGAGTAAGTAAATAAATAAATATTTTTGGTGAGGAAAATGGGAAATTCTGAACTTGAATTCTAAAAATTTGAATGTTATCATTGCATTGAAATAATCCTCTCCTCCCCTCTGTTTTTCACAAAAGTAATTTCTGATTGTTGCAGAAAAATTTTAAGACACAGATAAGCTAAAGGAAAAAACTTATCTATGAACCTACTACCTATAGGTTTTATTTGACTGCGTCTTCCCAGTCTTTTTTAGTATGCTTATTTACATAATTTATGTATATGCAAGTGCTTTTAAAAGATACCGTATTATTGGGTTGTGGATAAAAATTTTAAATATTGTTGGAACTAAGATTTCTGAAAGAGGATATATTATACTTTCTATGACTGAATTTTTTTTTTTTAAGATTTTATTCATTCATTTGACACACAGAGAGAGATCACAAGTAGGCAGAGAGGCAGGCAGAGAGAGAGGGGGAAGCAGGCTCCCCGCTGAGCAGAAAGCCTGATGCGGAGCTCCATCCCAGGACCCTGAGATCACTACCTGAGCTGAAGGCAGAGGCTTAACCCACTGAGCCACCCAGGTGCCCCTATGACATGAAATGTTTTAATGAATATTTTGATACTCATTTATGTTGATTGTTTAGATTTGTTTTGAGTAGTAGTTATAGCTCATGTAATTCAAATTCATTGTATGAGTTTGTTGTGACCATATAATTTTTTTCTATTTTTGTCTTTGTCTCATTTTTCTTTGTCATGAGCATTTAGAATGGTAGAAAAGCTTTACATTTTTGGAAACACTGTGTCATTCCTAAGAGTTCACATTAGTCTCTGTCTTGATTCTTTGCTACCTAAATTCTGCCTCCCACATCCTTTGCTGACTGGGTGTGGAACTTTGTAATATAATAAGTCTTCCCTTCAATTAATTTAGGTTGCAACTTAAGTTATTCTAGGACTAGGAAATTGTACTTTCATTATTCTCAGAGAGAGGTGGTGAGCTATCTTTATGGAATCCAGTAGAGCCCAAATGACTATGTAGGTAAGGTGATTTTATTTCTTTAGGTCTCAAAACTCTGTTAAAAAAAAAAAAGCCACCTTTTTCATGGTTTTGTGTTGAATCTCCCTCTGACCCCCCTGAATTCCATTACTGCTTCATTTAGCTCCCTCTTCTTGGCACTTGTCAATCATGTGCTGCAGATATAGGGGATCTTATGTTCTTCCCAGACCCTGCCAGTCCCTTCTTCCCTCCCTAGTTGATATCTTGATCAAACTAAGCACTAAAAGTGTCAGTAGCTGTTATGTAAAGGAATCTTGGGAGTGAGATAATGTCATTCCTCGGTTGGTTTTCTAGTCTGTTCTTGGAGAGTTTTATTGGATTGGTGAATACCCTATACCCAGACAGATCTTACAGCCATGGACTTCATGAGTCGTCCTGTCACTCATCCTGCCCACATTACCAGACCCTTTAAACTCTCAGACTGAAGTGAATACCTTTAGGTCCAGGAAGACACAAAATCATGGACTCTGTGTTTCTGATCAAGGTAGTTTCAGAAAGGAATTAGATAAGTCTGTACTTCTAATAAATTTTAATTTTGTCTGAAATTATATATAAATTATGCATATTAAATTATAATAAACTTTATTAATAAACTTTAGCTAAATTTTTACATTTATGACACCTTAGTTAATAGGCCTGAGACATTTTCCTAAGCCATTGAATTTTCTTATATCTGGATTGGCCTGATCTCAATATATCAGCTTATATCATTTATGAAGTATTCAAATGGAAAAGATCTGGGAAGATACTTACTCTTCTCTTTCAGCTAATGACCTTTGATCCCGATCATGTAATTATTTGGGCATTTATGTTATTTAATCAATTTTATGATAGGTAGACATTTTAATGATAAAAAAATGGAGCAGAAATCAAATTTTGGGTTTTCTGATTTTATGCAAATCACTGAAGCTTGAAACAAGGTTCCTTTGTACTCTTCTCTCCCTTGATAGAATCATCCCTTTTCTGTGGGGTATTATTTATAAGAAAGTAGGTAGTCCTGAATTATTACCATCAATAGATGGTGTTTTCAGTGATACCGTAATATAGTCTGATCCAAGAATCATAAAAGACTACATCATCAACATATCATTAGCATTTTCATCCCATGCTTGCTCTGTAACAGTTAAGTCGAGGCAAGACATACATAAAGATAGCACTACACTGGAAGAATCGATGATGGGTGCCAAAAAGGAGCTAGAGGTATGCTCTGGTGGCTTTAGGAAGGGAGTGATCACCATAGATGACCCAAACTGGATCCATAGTCAAGTCTAGAAAAATAGGAAAAGAAGGAACACGGTATTCAGGGCAGGATAAATGAATTAGCAAAATCTCAGGCACCTAAATGTGCTTGATATATTTTTTGGCAGTCACTAGACTTTGAGATGGAGAGGTCAAGTAGGGGAAAAGGAAGAGGAAGAGGAGGAGGAGGTGAGCTTGGAGAGTAGGCAAGATCTAGATTGTAGAGAACCTTGAAATGCCATGTCAGAAGGGTTAGACTTTATGCTATAGATAATGGGAGCCATTGATTTTTGAACAAGATAAGTCACTGACATGACTGTAGAAAAATTTATCCAGACTTGTTCAGTTAGGGATGTGTGTGCTTGTTACTGCCTTCTGCTGTGCCCATGACAGCCATCATTCATACAGCACTGTTCTTTTCCTCACTGAACCTAGATTTAGCCTTAGTATTTTTCTCCACCTAGCATTCCATGTAGCTAGTTCTAGTTCATGATAATTGGAGAACTCTATCATTTCTGGCTGAGAGGTTGGAAACGTTGGCATAGACCATACTGTGTTTGAATAGTTCATGTCTGAGATGTGTCCATGAATTAGAGCAATAGCAGTGGGACTGAAAAGTAAATGATGAGGTAGGAAGAATTCAAGTAAAATTGTCTGTCCAGCTAAACTCGATGTTGAGGGGAAGGGAAGGAGGGAAAAATAAAAAATCTGATTATACTCCATAGTCTTAGGATTTAGGGTGTGTCTAGTATACCCTTAGTCTGTAGAGGGGGAAGAATGAGGGAAGATAAATGACTTTAGTGGTATTATTAGCACAGATCCCAAATATCCTGTCCCCAGGAGATGTTTCATAAAGCTAGTTTATTCCTAGGAGAAATTACTGCATACTCTGTATGTACTTAAAATGAAGAAACCTATATTTCAAAGTCATTTCCCTTCTGTTTTCTAGCGTTGGTGGTACAGTGGTTAGCATAGCTGCCTTCCTTCTGTTTGCTACTTTGTCGGAGTCCCCCCCCCCAACCTTTTTTAAAGATTTATTTGTTTAGGGGCGCCTGGGTGGCTCAGTTGTTAAGCGGCTGCTTTCAGCTCAGGGCATGATCCCAGGGTCCTGGGATCGAGCCCTGCATCCGGCTCCCTCCTCAGCAGGAAGCCTGCTTCTCCTCCCACACCCCTGTTTGTGTTCCCTCTCTCCGTGTCTCTCTCTCTGTCAAATAAATAAATAAAATCTTAAAGAGATTTATTTGTTTATTTGAAGGGGGAAGGGGAAGAGGAAAAGGGAGAGAGAGAATCCTGAAGCAGACACCCGCTGATTGCAGAGCCCAATGCAGGTCTTGATCCCAGGATCCTGAGATCAGGACCTGAGCCGAAATCAAGTCAGATGCTTAACTGGTGGAGCCACCCAGGTGCTCCATTAGATCTTTTTATGTTATTTGTCTGCTGTTATAGTGATGATGATGATAATAATAATAATAATAATAATAATAATAATAATAATAATATACTAAATAATATACTATCTGCTTTGTTTCTGCTTCCAGGCCTTGCCCTGTGCCTCGAACATACTCTTTCAAAAATTGAATCATGATGGTGTTTTCTCTAAGTTTTTCTTTTTTTCAATAGTCAAAGAATCTGAGTCTAGAAGATATGACGACAAGTGATGAAAACCATGTGGCTGGATTGATAGACTCTGACTGGTGTGGAGACAGTTCATCAGCAGGTGTGGCCACTCCTCAAACACCACAGGTTGGTATTTGTATTACTTTTTAAAGCAGTATATATTGTCTTAGTTACAAAAACATCTGGACTCTAATGTGAATATGTGTAGTAGTTCCATGTAATATGCAGTATTGTGTATGTGCTTGGAAATTTAATGAATTCCTAAGCCATTGAAAACATTAATGAGAGACTGTTGGAATATGAATGAAAGGGAAGCCAGTTATTTCCAAGTTGAAGAAAGCCAAGATTCCATTTTGGAGCGCACTGCTCCTCGTTTTGCTTTTCTTGTCTCTTTTCTCCCCTTCTCTCCCTTACCCTCCTTCCCCTCCTTTTCTTTCCCCTTTCCTCTCCCATTCCAAAAATGAGGTATAGCTTACATGTGGTTAATTATTCACCATTTTAGTCTACAGTTTTGTGTGTTTTGACAAATGCATACAGTCATGTAACCACCATCAAAATCAAGAACCATTCTGTTGCGCCCCCCCAAATTCCCTCATGCTTCTTTGCAGTCAACTCCATATTTCCCCCAACTTGGAGAAGCAACTGATCTGTTTTCTTTTCCTTTGATAATCTTTTTTTTTTCAATCTTACTTGGTGTTTGTTGAACTTATTGAATGTACAATGAATGTTATTCTTCCGCTGTCTCTGATGGGGCCACACAGAGAGCACTCCTTCCTCCAGGAGTGAAATACAGGAGCAGGGGTGCATGTTTCTGCTTGGGAATCACACTAGAGACTTAAATTCAGAGGTTTTACTGGGGGCTGGTTACACAGGTTCTTTTTGTCGGTGTAATCAGTCATAATCACAGAAATTCCAGACTACTAGAAGGAAAGCTGGTGTTCATCACAAGTCACACTGCTTGTAGTCTGTACAGCCTGGTACAGCAGGGTTCGATGCCCCAGCTGTACAAACAGACTTATCCCAACAGCGTTGGGAACTTCCTAAAAGCTCAGTTCCTAGCTTTCAGCCGGGACCTGCTATGCTAACTCCTGTGCACAGCAAGGCCCTTGTTACATATGTGTGAGAGTCCTACCGTGTGTATACTTAGGAGTGAAATGAGTATCTTCAACCAATATCGCCATTTTTCCCCCAAAGCGGTTGTATTAATTATATTTCAACCAGCAGTAGAAGCATGTTGCCATTGCTCCACATATTTATTAATACTTGATATTTTGGGCTATTTAATTTTTAACATTTAATATTTAATATTTAAATATTTTCTAATATTTAAAATATTTAAATAGTTTATAATCTGGTGAATATAAAGTTATATCTCTGTTGTCGAAATGTCCGTTCTTGGGCGCCTGGGTGGCTCAGTCCGTTAAGCAGCTGCTTTCGGCTCAGGTCATGATCTCAGGGTCCTGGGATCGAGGCCTGCATCGGGCTTCCTACTCAGCGGGGAGCCTGCTTCCTCCTCTCTCTCTGCCTGCCTCTCTGCCTACTTGTGATCTGATCTCTCTCTGTGTCAAATAAATAAATAAAATCTTTAAAAAAAAAAAAAGAAAAGAAAAGTCCATTCTTTCACCACCGGATCTACAGTGGTACTTCAATCATATATCAAGTTGTTGTAGGAGTGTGTTTGTTTATGGGCTATATTTTGTTTTAGTGGTTTATTTTCACTAATACTAGACTTCTTAATTACTTTAATTTTATAATTGTTCTTCTATCTGGTTGGCCAATTTCCTTCTATCTTATTCTTTAGGAAGTCTTAGTTAGCTATTCTTGTTCCTTTTCATTTCATATACATTTTAGAATCATTTTGACAAATTTCACATATACTCAAAAATTGAAATTACATTGAATTTAAGATTCAACTTGGGAAAAATTGAAATCTGTACCCTTAAAGCCCCCTATTCATAAACATGGTACATCTCTTCATTTATTAGGTTTTAGGTAGTGGCTTTCAATAAAGTTTTATAAATTCCCCCCCAAAAGTCTTTATTTTTTATTAGATTTATTCTTGAGTACTCTTATTTTTTTTATTGCTATTGGAGTGGTAGGTTTTTTTAAAATCACATTTTCTGTTACTGGTGTATAGATATGAAATTATTTTTTGTGTATTGATCTTATATTCAACAACTTTCCTAAACTCTTAAATTCTTATAATATGTTGTTTGTTTGTTTTTTTGAGAGAGAGTGAGTGTGTGAGCTGGGGGAGGGGTTAGGGGAGGGGCAGGGGGAGAGAATCTTAAGCAGACTCCATGCTAAGTGGGAAGCCCAGTGCAGGGCTTGATCTCACAACCCTGAGATCACATCGGAGCCAAAACTAGGAGTCACAGGCTTAACCAGCTGAATCACTCAGGCTCCCCCATATGTATATTTTTTGAGTGTTCTGTGTAGAAAACTGTATCATCTGTGGATGGCAGTTTTGTTTCTTCCTTTCTAATTCTTATGCCTTTAATATCCTCTCTTTTATTACTATACTTAGTAGGCCTAGCAATATAGCAGACACACTGTGTTCTTTCCAACGGTTAAAAAAAAAATGCTGCTTTTATCATTGAATGTGATTTTTTTCCTCTCTCCCTCTTATACCTTCCCCTTCCCCCTCACTCTTTTTCTCCTTCTCCCCCTCCTTTTCATTCCTCTCTCTTCACTGCACCTCCCACCTCTTATTTTTCAGGTTAAGACATGTTTTTCATTTTGCTAAGATTAGTTTAAAAATCATGAATCTGTTGCAGGAAACAAATTAGGTAAAATTAACCTACTGAGATAATCGTCTGTTTTTGTTCCTTTCATTAATGTAGTTTGTTAAATGTTCTATCAATACTTTTGATGTTAAACCAGTCTTATATTCTTTACATAAGCCCAGTTTACTATTTTTTTAATACATTGCTGGGTTTAGTTTGCTAAAATTTGTTTAGAATTTTTGCTTCTATGTTCTTAAATGAAATTGGCCTACGACTTTTTTTCTTCTGAGAATTTTAATTTTATTATTATAGAAGTAATACATGGGATATATTCATCCTGCAAAACATTCACACAATATAGAACAATGTCACATAATGAATGAAAGGCTTTCTTCTCCTTTTCCTCCCCTCCATCCTATTTTGTATTAATGTCATCTGATTTTGGTATTGTGATTATATTAGTCTTCTAAAACGAATTGGGATATGTTCCTTTTCTATTCTCTGGAATGGTTTCTTAAGAGCTAGGGATTATATTTTCCTTGAGTGCAGGTAGGACCATGCAGGTAGTATGATTGGTTCCCAAACCTATGTGAAATTACAAATTATTAAAGGAGACTTTTGCTTGTCTAGAGCCAAGGCCAGGACAGACACATTTTTGCGTCAAACTCCTTTCCAGGGCAGATTTATATTTAATTCACCCTTTCATTTTAGTTACAGCACCTTCTGGCTTTTCTTGAGAGCTCTGGTTCTAGGTCTAAAGCTTCCATGGCTCTTAAAACCCATGCTGTCAGTTATCCGACATAGTAGGTAGATGCCCTTAGAACAGCAGACAGTTTCAGCCTTGATTACGTCTCTGAATTCATGCTCCTCTTTTAGTTCGGCCTCCCAGGATTTTCCTTACTTTTGTGGCAAGCTCAACCATAATTCAGAAGGATGAAAAAATATTTTATATCCAACATTTCTATTAGAGTATTTTCACATGGTTTTTCTGCTCTGATTAATCATTGACTAAACTTTCATTTTTTGATACGTATTAGAGACAAACCATGGTAATCTAGGCACAGGAAACAATTCTTAGGGATTTTTTTGTGGCAATTCTCAGTATTGCCTGATATCTGAATATGTTTAACATTTAACCTGAAACATGTTGAAATGATCTGTCAGTAGAACAGACTAAAGTGATCTACATGTACTAAAGAGAACCGAATATTACATTTTCAAATTTCCTGATATTGCCAATAATATCCTTTTGAGAGTATTTCATTTTAATAAAAATGGTGCAAGGTAATTTGCAAATGATTAAGGTAGGTTGTAGAGAAATTGACTTTTCTTCTTCATCAGCGTGCTTTATCCAGGAACTTTTTTTTTCCAGTTTGCCAAGCATTGGACAGAATCAAATGGTCTGGAATCTAAATCATTAACTCCAGTATTATGCAGAGCATCTGCCAATAAATTAAAGAACAAAGAGAATATATATACGCCTAAGTCTGCTGTAAAGGATGATGACTGCTTTGTATTTCCTGAGCCAAAGACTCCAGTTAATAAGAACCAGTATAACAGAGAAATACTCTCCACACCAAATCATTTCATTACACCATCAAAAGGTATTTGCTATGTGGACTAATCAGTGGTAAAATACTTTAAATTCCATTCTTCTTACCGTCTAAATAAACATATAACAGGTCAGAAATGACTAGCATTGCTCTCAGGAATTTCTGCTTTTTTATCATATGTTATTTGTATTGGTGAAATGAAAGCATATTAATCAACTTGTAATTTTTCTTATGTGATATTTTTTCTTTTCCACATATATGGAGTTGAACTATAGCATCATAGAATATCAAAGCCCAAAGGCAATTAGAGCTCATTTCATCCACCTGCGTTTTTCACAGCTGAGAACCCGAGACTCAGACAGGTGATCTGCCCAGGGTTATATATCCAGGTTTAGACTTTGCTTTCTCCTTTGCCCCCACTTCCCACGGCTAATGACTCTGCTGAGCCCTTCTTACTTATGTGGATCTCCAGTTCTGATATTTGATCCTGCTCTTGCCCCTATCCCAGCAGATGGGAGAGACCTGTGATGCCTTTCTAGATACATAGATCTTTGTCTGGATATAACAACTTTCTCATTGCCCTCGGTTTCCTCGTCAGCTCAGTTATCACCAATTATGTAAGCCGTTTCCTTTGTGACACCTCAGTGTTTTCTTGCTGGCCTCATTTGAGCACATTCTATTTTGTTAAACATGTGCCTCTTAAGACACAGTGCTTAGAACTGAACCGTTTTCTAGTACTGGGTCTCATCCAGATAAGACCTTAGTAAATGTTGTGAAAGTAGAAATTCTGTCTGCCATGTCCATGGCGGCATGGTACTGTATGTAGTAGGGGCCATGTTTATTGTCTGGTACATAGTAGGTGCCCAGTTCCTGGTGTATGGTAGGACCATGTCTGATGAATGAAGGAATGAAAAAAGTAGAGCCTGAGGGGTTTTATTTACCATGTCTGTGTCACTTTTTAAAATGACCCCTAAACATTTTTGGCCTTTTTTCCAGCAATTGTGACATACTTTTTTTTTTTTTTTTTTTTTTTTAAGAAAGAGAGAGAGAGTTGGGATAGATAGAGGAAGAAGGAGAGAGAGAATTTCAAGCAGGGGGTGGGGTTTGAGCTCATGACCCTGAGATCATGACCTGGGCGGAAATCAAGAGTCAGAGGCTTAACTTACTGAGCCACCTAGGAGCCCCTGACCTACTCTTGTTTTAAGTGAACAGCCTCATGAACCCAAATTCTGAAACATTGCCATGGGAACTGCTGCTAAATCACATCCTGCCATTGTGCTGCCAATTCACTATTGGTGCTGATAGCCAGCTCCTGAGCTCTATTTCCTGTAAAGATAGTGTGAAAAACTTGGTCAGAATGTTTACTGGAAGTTCTGTTATTATGTTAACGGCATTCTCTCATTCATCAGCTCAAACAATACTTTCCCCAGAATTGTAAGGCTAGTTTGCTATGATAAGCTTTTGCGGCCACCTGGGTTTGTTATGCGGTTTTAGTGAGATAACATCTGGATATAGTGGGACCTTAGTAGGAGCCGCTATTGCATTTTTTCTTAATGGGGGTTGTTTCTCTTGGTATTTGTTAATATAGCCATAACATCCTTTGTGAGTCAGGTAGCTGGGGAGGGAGAGGGATAAGATGGACTTCAGCTCATTGAGGGCTTTTTTTTTTTTTTTAAAAGACTTTGATGCTTATAATCCCTTCTGTTACTGTGTGTATGTTTTAACTTTAATTTTTTTAAAGGTTTATTTATTTTATATAGTGAGAGTGCAAGTGTGTGTGTGTGCATGTGTTGGGGGAAGGGGCAGAGGGAGAGAGAGAGTCCTCAATAGTTTCCCCACTGAGTGCTGAGCCCAACATGGGGCTCAATCCCAGGACCCCAAGATCACGACCTAAGCCAGAATCAAGTTGGCTGCCCAACCAACTGAGCCACCCAGGTGCCCCTGTGTTTTTTAACTTTTTATGTAATTCTGAAGGTTTTGACGTATGCATAGTTTGGAATTTTTACTGTTAAAGTGTCATCAGTTTGTTTATCTTGACCCTGTGCAAAAGATTGTGTTGGTCAAAAGGAATTATTGGCTATTTTTCTTTATTTTATTTTTAAAGATTTTATTTGTTTATTTGAGAGAGAGAATGAGAGCATGAGCAGGAGAAGGACAGAGGGAGAAGCAGACTCCCCAATGAGCAGGGAGCTGGGTGTGGGGCTTGATCCAAAGGACCCTGGGATCATGACCTGAGCCCAAGGCAAACGCTTAACCAACTGAACCACGCAGGTGGCCCTGGTTATTTTTCTTTAAATATAAGAGCCACCTATGGAAGCTAGTGGCTGAAGCCCCAATTAATAGCTTACATTAGTGCTTTGCATTTGACTTTGACTCTGAGTCATTTTTGATATTAGCAGTAATCACTTTACTGAATTTTGTACAATCCAGTTAGTGACAATTTGTCAAAGAGTAACTGTGTATAGTAGTAGATACTCTTTGTGTATGAAGATGGTAACTATTTTCAAAGATAGCCATGAGTGATCTTATTTTCTTATTGTGGAACCAGTGAAAACCGTGCTGAATAGTCATAAACAAAACAAAACCTCTAATGTCTTTTTAAAAACTTGATACCTTACACTTATTATAAAGTGTTTTACTTCTAAAGGGTATGTAAGTTTTAGATCTTGAACAAAAAGTTAATTACTCACTGGTAGCCAGATTTGTTACTGCAAATTTGTCACAAACGATACAAACACCTTAGTAGAATCAAACACAAAATTCTAGAATAGGGAATATAAAAATAACCAGAGCTCACAGCTGTTTCATAACTTTGTCAAGTCTTCACAGGGACTATTCTCTTTGCCTAACAGGAGTTGAGTAGGACTAGGAATTGAATTAATACCTCTCAGTACTGTTTCACTTAAAAGCATAAATCCTTGTATAAATACAGATCAACTTATAGACAGGAGAATCAGTAGTCATAAAATCTGTATTTATATGATCTATTTAAATTTATCATAGTATTTATAATTTTAAGCATGACCTCAGTTTTGCAGAGAAGGAAAAGAGGAGCCACACATGCAAAAGCAAAATGATTTTTTGTTATAAATCATATGTAAACATTTCTTTAAATAATTAGAACCTTAATAACACTGGGCCAAGGGCGCCGGGGTGGCTCAGTGGGTTAAAGCCTCTGCCTTCGGCTCAGGTCATGATCTCAGGGTCCTGGGATCGAGGCCCGCATTGGGCTCTCTGCTCAGCGGGGAGCCTGCTTCCTCCTCTCTCTCTGCCTACTTGTAATCTCTCTCTGTCAATTAAATAAATAAAAATCTTTAAAGAAAAAATAGCACTTGGCTGAGTGATTACAGTATTTCTGAGTCCCTGAATCAGTTATGTATGCATTATTGAAAGAAGTTTTGAAACCATAATATGTCACCTGCATATGGTTTGTGTTTCTTGTTTTTCTAATAGCCAGAAACCTGTGCTCAAAAGAAACCCCAATTAAAATGCCAACAAATTTAGCAGGAACAGAGAAGTTAATGACAGGTGTCATTAGCCCTGAGAGGCGGTAAGTGTTCTGTTTTTTAGATTCTTTGATCTTCGGTATATGTAACCAGATTTCCTTTTTTCATGTATGGTAAACCCGATTAAGGTAACAAACCACTGTATAAATTATGTTGGAGACTGTAGGAATGTCTCGCTGAATGACGATGGTCTGTGGCCATTCCTGGAGCTGTTGCTGCTGCCTTCCTCGTGCGTTAGAATTCTGAAACTCCTCAGGAGTAAGACTGGCACCTCACCATACAGCAGGCTGGGAAGACAGTGGCCCTGGCCCCAGCCATGTAGTACCCTTTCTGGGGCCCATCTCTTCCTACGCTTCTGCTGGTAGAATAGAGACATTTACTAACAGCAGTTGCTCAGACAATAAAGATACCAATGGGTGTTTCAGAGAAAACTCATTCCTCTTGTGTGGATAGTTCTGCAGCATTTGTGACCCTTCCTTGTCTTTTATAGCTATTTTTTTAAGCAGCACCCATTTTGAGGACAATTGGGGAAATTAGACCATGAACTAGATATTAAACAGTATTATGGCATTATTATTAATTTTCTTGATGGTCATGTTGGTATTTTGGTTATGTAGAAGGGGTCCTTACTCATTGGCTATGTGTGCTGAAGTGTTTCAGAGTGAAGTGTCATGATATCTTCAGGTAGGTTAATTTCAGTTGCTTCAGCAAAGATGCACATATATTTAATATATTTACTTATCTATATATGTAGGGAAAGCAAATGTGGCAAAATACTAACAACTGTTGAGTCTAAGAGGATATACAGGTGTTTACTGTACTGTTCACTCAACTTTTCTGTGTATCGACTTTTAAAAAAAAAAGCCAGGGGAGAAATAGTTTTGCCAAGTGGCAATTGACCGAGGGGAGGAGTGATGACTGTGTTCCAGTGGGAGATGGCTTTTGTGCTTCCTGGGGAGTGAGCATGCTCGAGTGACCTGTGAGGGCTCCAGCTGCTAGGAGGCCCAGCTGTACTCATGGTTTTGTTTTGTTTTGTTTTGTTTTTAAGATGTCGCTCAGTGGAACTGGATCTCAACCAAGCACATGTAGAGGATACTCCAAAGAGAAAAGGAACCAAAGTGTTTGGGAGCCTTGAAAGGGGATTAGATAAGGTTATCACTGTGCTTACCAGGAGCAAAAGGAAGGGCTCTGCCAAAGATGGGCCAAGAAGACTAAAGGTAAGTGGATTGGAATTCTTTAATATGGATTTCTGAAGCTGACTGCTAACTGGACTTTTTTTTTTTTTTTTCTAAGAGAAGTACTGAATGAGTGGATTATTTTTTATTTTATTCCTTTTGATGCAATGGGCTTTGAGAATGCAGAGGTAAATTATATATACTTGCTCCTTTCAAGGAGAAAATCACTATAGTTAAACTACTCAGTGATTAATCACAGAGGCAACTTGGAGGTGGGGAAATATGGGGCATATATGAGGCATTGAGAGCTGCCTCAAGGATGGGCACTTGATCTTAATTGTCATATCTCTGTCATGTGGGAGAGTCCCTGACCCATGGATACCTTTGGAGGCCCTCACAAACTATTTGTGTGCGTGGGAAGTAAATTTGAACTTTGAATGTGGTATATGTGAAGAAAATAGCAGCAGACTGGGAAGGTAGGCCAAGAGGTCCTCACAGGCCCAAGAGGTTTGGACCTTATTTGATAGTCCTGTTATTCTTTAAAAGGGTTAATGTGTCAGTGGTATGGACAATATATTCAATTGGTAAAGGGAAGGAAAAAGAAGTTATTAGTGGATATAAAATACTTATTCTCTTGGATTCTCTCAGCATTCCTTCAGACATCTAATGAAAGACATATTTGTTTGGGGGAAGTAAGAGGTAAAGGTGTGAAAAGACACAGCCCATGTCACTGAGGATCCCATGGAGTGGCAGTGAAGACAGCCAGGGATATCACTCTGTGCTGTGATAAAAACATGTTCCAAGAGGTGTGGGGCGTGAAGGAGGGCAGAGAAGATGGCAATGTTCCCTGTGGTTTGGGGAGTGGGTCTGCGTTTAGTTTTTGCACTGGTTCTCTCATTGGGAGCAAATCTGGACAGGTTTGGGGAAAGAAAATGATGAGCTGTTGGGCAGAAGTGTGCTTCAGGAGAGAATGTTCATTTATGTCCTGTTCTAAAGTGGAAGAAGATAGGACTTTTCCATTAATATTTGTTGCCTTGTTGAATTTGTATAATGCACCGAAAGTTTTGCCCATGTCTGTTCATTAGGTATATTTTGTCCTTTTGTTCTAAGATTTCTCTAGATGGAGATAGTTCTGAAATATTTTAAATCCTGACATTGGGATTAAGAACATCATAATGTCATTTCCCTGAAAAACAGATAAAATTAAGGAAACATGTCCAATCATATACATTATTGAGAGGCTAAGCAGTTATCAAATACTGATGGATAATATGCTAAAAGTGTTCACCTGTGTGAATTGTTTGGAACCTGAATGCATTTTCCAATAAGAGCTGCTGTGTTAGTTGGCTTTCCAGGTATTCTTTAATACTTCCAGGATATAGTTTGGTAGTGAGAAGACCTAGGTTCTAGCCTCAACTTCGTACTCTGTAGCTGGGATAAGCCGTTTTATCCTTGACTGCCTCAATGTCCTTATTTGTAAAAACTGGAGATAATCTCTACCCCGGCAAATTCACGGAGCTCGGATGTGTAAACAAAGCTGTCTCTGTGAGATGCACATGAAATGCTCTATTATAAAAGGTGTTCCAGTGTTGAGTAGCCTTGTTTCTATCCATGTTGAGCATTTTAACCCCAATGGAGCAGAACCACAGTCCTAATTAGCACATACCTAACATTGGAAACGACCTTACTTTGGATCTTTAACCCTTTATAATCCTTTAAGTTTTTGCAGAACTGCAGAGCTTGCTTTAGGAAATCAGTTTCATTTTTTTCTCCCTACCTCTAATTTTAAAAAATTATAAATTTACAGAAAATTTAAAAGAATGATACAAAGAACACCTTATGTTAAGATAGCAAATCATGTAGTTAAGCCCTCTTATAGGAAGCAATCTGTAAAAATCTGAAGTTTAAATAAATTAGGGTTAATTCTTTATTTTACAAAAGAAATAATAAGAATTGTGATTTGGAAGTATTCTGCTTATTATCTTGACAAAGCCAGTTTAGTTTGGTGAAACAGCCCTGGATGGGAACCCAGCCGACAGAAGGTCCTGTCATTTTTTATCACCTGAAGCTGGGTTCCTAAACTCCAGTCATTAACTCACCTTCATATTGGTGTATCATCTGCCCTGTTATTTATCTGGCATTTTCTCTATATGGACTTAAAAAAACAAAACAGATTTACAGAGGTATAATTGACATAAGTAAACTGTACATATTAAAAGTGCACAATTAATATACTTTGGCATTATATAAACATCTGTGAAATTATCACCATAATTAAGATGGCTAATTTTTTAAAAACTTGAGTTTGTTTTTATTTTTTAATTATTTTTTAAAGATGTATTTATTATAAGGAGAGAACATGTGTGTGTGAGTTTGGGGAGCACAGGGAGAGAGAAAGGAGAGAGAATTTTCAAGCAGATTCCCCGCTGAGCGCGTGAGATCGTGACCTGAGCTGAAATCAAGAGTTGACGCTCAACTGACTGAGCCAACCAGGCATCCCTTGAATTTATTTTTAAAGAAATGATATAGTATTAGTTTTTGCTAATTATGTTTTTCCAAATCAGATTAGAACAAATACATAAATACTAAAATAAAAATACAGTTGACCCTTTGACAACATGGGTTTGAACTGTGTGGGTCACTTATATGTATATTTTTTTCAACAAATATATTGGGGAAATTTGGGGGGGTAGTTTGTGGCAATTTGGAAAAACTCAGAAACCACATAGCCTAGAAATATCAAAAAAATTAAGAAACAGGTATGTCATGAATACATAAAATATATGTAGATATTAGTCTATTTTATCATTTACTACCATAAGATATGAACAGATATATTATAAAAGTTAAAATTTATCAAAACTTATGCATACAAACATACTGTATATGGCACCATTCACGGTTGAAAGAAATGTGAAAAAAAAAAGAAATGTGAATGAACTTAAAGGTGCAGTATTAAATCATAACTGCATAAAATCAACTGCAGTATGTGTTGTACTACTGTAATAATTTCATAGCTATCTTCTGTTGCTCTTGTGGTGAGCTTGTGTTGCGAGTATCTGCTTAAAAATGCTGCATGATATGGGGCGCCTGGGTGGCTCAGTGGGTTAAATGTCCATCTCTTGATTTTGGGTTAGGTCTTGATCTTGGGGTCCTGGGATTGAACCCTGCATCGGGCTCCCTGCTCAGGGTGGAGTCTGATTGTCCCTCTCCCTCCGCCCCTCACCCTGCTCGTGCTCTCTCTCTCTCAGATAAATTAAAAAAAAAAAAAAAACTTAAAAAAAAAAAAAGTTAAATAAAATCCCACGAAAAACACTGTGTGATGCTAGTCATTTCCATGTGAGCAGTTCGTCTCTTCAGTAAATTGCGTATCACAGTAAAAAATGATCGCTGGCTCTTCTTGCGTACTTTTTCATCATTTTAGTGCAATGCCATAAACCTTGAATAACGCTAGGGGACCCATATGAAGTGCCACTAGTGATGCTGGAAGTGCCCCCAAGAAGCACAGAAAAGTCATGACATTAACAAGAAAAAGTTAAATTGCTTGATATATACCATAGATTGAGGTCTGCTGCTATGGCTGCCCACCATTTCAAGATAAATAAATCCAATAAAAGGACCATTGTTAAAAAAAGGGGGGGGGGAATTCATGAAGCCTTGCTGCAGTTATGCCAACAGGCACAAAAACCTTACACTTTTTGCAAAATGCTTTTTTTTAAAAAAAATAATCTCATATTGAAAATGCAACTTTTATGTGGGTGCAGGATTGAAAGGCAGATAAAAAGGCATACCTATAAACTTTATTATGATTTAAGAAAAGATGAAGTCATGTTATGAGAACTTAAAGCAAAAGGAAGGTGAAGTATCTAAAGTTGGAGAATTTAATGCTAGCAAAGGGCAGTTTGATAATTTTAGAGGTTTAGTTTAAAAAAGGTCAAGGTTAAAAAAAAAAAAAGGTCAAGGTTATGGGAGAAGCAACTTCTGCTGACCAAGAGGCAGTAGATACTGTTTCCCAGATGCCATTAAGAAAATCATTGAAGAAAAAGGATATCTTCCTGAACAAATTTTTAATGCAGACAAAAATACCCTATTCTGGGGGGAAAATGCCACAAAAGACATTTATTAGTAAGAAAGAAAAAGAAGGGCGCCTGGGTGGCTCAGTGGGTTAAAGCCGCTGCCTTCGGCTCAGGTCATGATCCCGGGGTCCTGGGATCGAGGCCCGCGTCGGGCTCTCTGCTCAGCAGGGAGCCTGCTTCCTCCTCTCTCCTCTCTCTCTGCCTGCCTCTCTGCCTACTTGTAATCTCTCTCTCTGTGTCAAATGAATAAATAAAATCTTTAAAAAAAAAAAAAAAAAAGAAAGAAAGAAAAAGAAACACCAGCATTTAAGGCAGTGAGGGATAGTCTAGCTCTACTGTTTCATGCAATGCAGTTGGGGTTATGATCAGCACTGCCCCTGTTTATATAGCTGCTAGCTCCCAAGTCTTGAAGGGAAAAGATGCCCACCAGCTGCCAGTCTTTTGGTTGTACAAGAAGGTCTGGACGAGCACCCTTTTTCTGGATTGATTCCATCAGTGCTTTGTCCCTGAAATCAAGAAATACCTTGCCAGTAAAGGATTACCTTTTAAAGTTTTTTTGATATTGGGCAATGCTGCTGGGTCACCCAGAACCCCATGAGTTCAACACTGAAAGTGTCAAAGTGGTCTGCTTGTCCCCAAACACAATGTCTCTAATTCAGCCTCAAAAAGAAGGGGTCATAAGGACCTTTAAGGCTCATTACACCCAGTACCCTCTGGAAAGGATTGTCAGCGTTATGGAAGAGAACATCATGAAAGTCTAGAAGGATTACATCATTGAAGATGCCATTGTTGTAACAGAAAAAGTCATGAAAGCCATCAAGCCAGAAACAATAAATTTCTGCCGGAGAAAACTGTCCATATGTTGTGCATGACTTCATAGTATTTACGATAGAGCCAAGCAAGGAAATCATGAAAGAGTTTGTGGAAATGGCAAAAAAAAAAAAAAAAAAAAAAAGTGTGGGAGGGTTTCAAGATATGGGTCTTGGAGAAATTCGAGAACTGATAGACACTACACCAGAAGAATGAGTGGAAGATGAGTTGACGGAGGTAAGTGCTTCCAAAGCAGTGACAGATAATGAGAAAGAAGACATAGAAGGAACAGCGCCAGAAAACACATCGACATTAGGCAGTCTGGCCGAAGGGTTTCCATTATTCAGAACTGCTTTTGATTACTTTTATGACATGGACCCTTGTATGGTATGAGCACTGAAACTAAAGCAAACAATAGGAGGATTGGTACTGTACAGAAACATTTTCAGTGAAGTGAAAAAGCATAAAGTCAGACAAATTACGATGTACTTCCATAAAGTTCTACCAAGTATGCTGGCCCCTCCTGCCTCCCCTTCTACGTTCTTCCACCTCTACCACCCCTGAGACAGCAAGACCAGCCCTTCCTCTTCCTCCTCCTTCTCAGCCTACTCAACATGAAGATGAGATGAAGGAGGCCTTTATGATGATCCATTTTCACTTAACAGTAAACAATCATCATGCTGTACAGTTAATAAACTTATCTATTATCTTTGTGTGTGTCTTTGTGTGAACATCTAATAGCTGTACAAGAATCATATGAGACATTTTTGTGTCATCATCATTGCCTAAGTATTCATTGTATAGAACATTGTGTGCAGGACTCACAGAAATGGATTGTCTATCTTTACTTAGACATAAGGTAAGTGATATTTACTATAAAATTAATAATGTGTTAGTTTTCTTACTGCTGTATAACTTTGCTTTCAAAGAATTATGTTACTGTACATTATGTTACTGTACAGTATGCTTCTCTTATGATTGGAGAAACTGCCTATTAGCCTATCATCACCAGCAAGTGGTTTTAAAAAAAATGTTTCTAATACTGCATTATGAATATGACTGTATTACTGTATCCCATAAAAATCTTACAACCATTTATTCATTAGTATATAGGCGAAGCTACTGTGAAGCAATTATACTGATTACACTAGGCTATCACAGAGCAATCCTATTGTTGCTTCCTTGTTATCAGTGTGTGTATCACTATACCTGTAAATAAATACAACTTTCTTTTTCACATTATCTTTTCATTTTTGATATCTAGTATTAGTAATACATATAATATCTATAGTGTTTTGTGTCATATAAGGCTATTAATGTAGGTACTAACAGGTGATTCATCTTGTAAACAATGTAAACTTACAGTATTGATAAATATAGTATAGTACTATAAATGTATTTTCCCTTCCTTATTATTTTCTTAATAACATTTTCTTTTCCCTCGCTTACTTTATCATAAGGGTGTATAGTATATAATGCATATAGGGCTACCTGGGTGGCTCAGTCGGTTAAGTGTCCAACTCTTGATTTTGGCTCAGGTCATGATCATAGGGGTCGTGAGATTGAGCCCCACGTCAGGCTCCATGCTGCGCCTGCCAGGGATTCTCTCTCTCCCTCTCCCCCCTGTTCCCCCCCAACCCCTCCTCACATGCTCTATCTCTCTCTAAAAAACAAAAACAAAATAACAAAAAAAATACATATACAGCATATGTGTTAATTGACTACTACAATATCTGTAAGGCTTTCGGTCAGCAAAAGGCTGTCAAGTTTTGGGGGAGTCCAAAGTTATATGTGGATTTTTGGCTTTGCAGGGGGTCAGTGTCCCTAACCCTTGTGTTGTTCAGGGGTCAACTATATACACAAACCACATTTCCTAGGGTATTTGTTTTATTTCCAACAGTTTACATTTTAGGACTATTATTATCTCTAGCATAGCATAGGAAGAGAGAAACAAGTAAAGTTCAAACAGACATGTTAATTATTATTTATGCATTTCTTTAAAAGGCTTGCTAGGAGAGGAGGATGAAAGGTTAAAAAAGATGATATGGATGTAGTTACAAGTGAACATTATTTCTCCAAGCTCTTCAGTGCCATCTTACTTTAGCTTATTACCAAGAGTTGGTTGTAACTTGTTTTTGTATTTCTCTGGAAATGTTTCCCTTTGAACTGGTACTATAATGAGTTTGAGATTTCTCAGTTAGGCAGGATGGTCTTTGTTTTGATGTAAAGATTTACTTCTTACCCCTTGTTTTTCTTTTTTAAGCTTCACTATAATGTGACTACAACCAGATTAGTGAATCCAGATCAACTCTTGAGTGAAATAATGTCTATTCTTCCAAAGAAGCACGTTGACTTTGTACAAAAGGGGTAAGAAGCACTCTTAGAGGCTGCTGCATTTATTGTTTGATGTCTGTTGAACTTTGAGAAGACATGTGTTGATTGTTCTCTTTTTTAAAAAATATTTCTCCCACCTCATTTTCATCAAAAAAGCTTTTATGCTAGTATCATTGTTGATAATTTAGTCTTGTTGGTGTTATATGAGCTAGCACTGTATTGTCACCACTTTCAAAATAGGACTTTTCAAAATAGGACTAGACTTTTCAAAATAGGAAAAACCCGAACTTCTTCCACTTTCCTCTTCAGTCCTCTATTTTCCTGTGATGTTCTGCTTTTTAATAATGTTTATAAACTGCAATCTAAATTTATGAGACATCTCAAACCAATTAGGGATTTATATAGAACTCTTTACTTTATAACTTGCTGTTGGACGGGACTGGGTTTTCAGCACTTTATTAAATTATTTCACCTGAACTCTCTCCCACTGTTGAGTGAGCTGCCAGCAAAGCCTCTGTGGCTGTGATCTCATGGTCTGAATGGCCAGACCTCTTCTCATTACCCAAGATGTTCATATTTCTAAGCATTTCCAGTTATGTCCCTAAATTTTCATTATTGAAGCAGATAAAAAGAGCCACTAATAGATACAACAAATTATTTAACTAGAATATTCAACATAGAGTAAGATTTTAAGAAACAATTTTTTGCAAAATAATTTTATTTTTCATTATCTGTAAATTTTGGCTAACATTCCTTAGCTGAACCCTGGATTTCTTCTTCTGGCATCATCAGAACACATATAACTCACTCTGGTTTCATGCTTGGGCTTTATCAATGGTTCCAGAACCTCTAGCCAAATCTATATCAGAAAGCTTTCAGTAATCTTTCTTTCAGCATGTGATCTCTCTTTCTGATCACTAACTAGCTTGTTAACCAATAATTTATTCTTCTAACTTCCTGATCAACTGCAAAGTCTCCACCTTGATCCTTTTTTTTTTCTTTTTAACTTTTCTGTTTACTTTTAACTACTTTGTGAAAAAGCAGAGCAATTAAAGCTAAGTTTTTTAGTGGTGTGATGTTACTGATCTCGGGTGTATTCCAGTATGATCTTTTTCCAAGCCGGAAGAATTGGTTTTTCTCTTCCATAGACTGAATTGCTCTATGCTTCATGTTCTCATCAGGAATCCTAACTATAGGGTACTCCTTTTGGCATTTCTGATAATGACTGCTCATTTTTAAGAGATCAAGACCCCAAATACAGATCTAAATTAGTAAGAAAAAGGATGATATTTTGTGAAACCTCAAAACAGATACAAGTAATTTCTCCACACTTCTGTGGAACCCTACCAGTCATCTGCCCCTATATGTTTAGGGAACTAAAATTTAAAATAGATCTTATTTATTATTTATTGGAGATTAGTAAAACAAACTAAAATATGCAAACTAAAAAATTGATTCACATGAATTCAATTACCTATTTCTTAAGATGTGTTTAAGGCTTCATTTGGACTGGACCCTTGCATCATTAGAATTGTTATGTTGCAGTTCTGGTTATATTCACCATGTGTTTCAATCATGGGAATATACCATCTCCATGTGCTTTCTTTGCCATAAGGTGTAACCATCATAACCTCTTACTACTATTAGAAAAACCTCAAAAACATATGCCCTTCTGACAGGTCGGTAGCTTCAGCTTTATTTATATTAAAGACAGAATTAATTTTCTGATGAGGTGCACACATAAAAAGCTCATAATCTTCCCTGCACTTTCCTTTGTTGTGAACATTGTGGAAATGGCCTAATGTTCACAGATTACACTGTTGAAAGAGATATATAAAGAAGGCCAGAGATTTCTTGAGCATGAATGGCATGGGTGGCTATAAAAGAAGGGCTTTTCTTTGGACAAGGGAAAATTCTGATCAAGCCTTTCATCTTCATTCTTTCTTAAGATCCTAGTTCAACTTCTGGGAAAACACCAGTCATGTTCCATGACTAAGGTATAGCTAAATCCTTTGGAAACTGTAAGCAGTAGTAGATTACTTAATGTGAAATAATGGTTCATTTCCTCCACTGGCCTCCTGGAGGCTTAGAAATCTCTTATATTTTACAGAATATTCATGGTGCTCCTACTAACTGGTTTCTTATCTTGTTTTTCGTAGCTATACCCTGAAGTGTCAAACACAGTCAGATTTTGGTAAAGTGACAATGCAGTTTGAACTAGAAGTGTGCCAGCTTCAAAAACCCGATGTGGTGGGTATCAGGAGGCAGCGGCTTAAGGGTGATGCCTGGGTTTACAAGAGATTAGTGGAAGACATACTGTCTAGCTGCAAGGTATAATTGTTGGCTGGTTTCCCCCTCTGCTGGATGAATATGGGTGTGATACAGCCTATGTGGAGACTGGTGTGACTGGTTTGATTTTTAAAGTTCTTTGGAACTACAGACTTGTTTCTAAAGAGCTGTCTTAAGGACCAATATCTTTTCGTTTTTAAACAAAAGATATTTTGCCAATGAATCCAAGGTGTGCCCATCTGTCATTATCTATTACTGTCTTTTTTAATCATGTGGTCTTGTATATTAATAACTGTTGACTTTCCTAGATTCACTTCCATATGTGAACGTAAGCTCTTAACTATCTCTCCTTTTAAATGTGTAATTTCTTTCTGAAATAAAATCATTCGTGAATCTAGCAGGCTTTTCCTCTTCTTTGTATTTGATTTTGATCCAAATAAAACCTCAAATGACTTCCTGACTATTAAGTAGAGACTATTTGGAGATGTTTTATCTGTTATCAAATATGCCTTGGGCAGAAAAACAGATAAGAATTCATTTGCATAATTTTTTCCTGTCTCTGATTTAAGTAGGATTTATTGAGATCGTTAACTAAGTCACAGCTGTGGTTACCAGAGTTAAACAGCACATTTAATATGTTGAATAAAAGACAATTGACTTCAGTAAGTGTGTTCGGTCAACAATGATAAGTATCTGAACTATGAACCTCCATGAAATGTTACTTTATGGTAATTTTCCTTAAGTCTCAGTGTTGGCCCCAAATTTGTATTTTTATTTCATTTTATTGGTCTCTAAAGGCTAGCACTCAAGTTTTATTTGTATGGATTTTACCAATTAAACTAGTTGGAGAAAAATAGCACTACTTCTAGTCAGTAGTGAGGACAATATTTTGTTACTCATTTATTCAGTAAACATCAACTAAGTGCTTACAAACATTAGGTTCAGGGGCTTGAAGATGATATTTTCTAGTAAACTCAAGGAGCTCAGAATCTATTAGGGGCAGATGCATAAACTAGTATAGCATAGAGGGGATGAGCAACTTTGTCTGGAGGAGTAAGGGATGATTTCTTGGAGGAAACAGTATTTGTTCTTAAAGGATATATACGTGTTCATCAGAAAGAGAAGAGGGAAGATGACATTCTTGGCAGCAAGAAGAGTATATGCAAAGGCACAGAACTATAAAATGGCATGCCTTGTTTAGGGTGGAGGCGGAAGGTGGTGCAAGGAGGAAATAGCCAGAGTTGAGGGTTAAACATTTAGCTGGAAATAATGGACAGAAGAACTGGGAGGAACTCGAATGTTCCAGTAAACTGTTTTGGCAAAGGGAAACTGTCAAAGGGTTTAAAATTTTTTTTTTTTAGAACAGCTTAGTGAAATATAATTCACATACCATAAAAATACACCTCTTTAAAATGTGTAATTTGGTAGGTTTTATTATATTCATGTTTGTACAACTCTCACTGAAATCTAATTTTAGAACATTTTCATCACCTCAGAGGGAAACCCTGCATCCATCAGTGGTCACTCCCCATTCCCCACCTCACAGCCCCTGGCTCCCACTAATCTACTTCCTGTGTCTGGATCTGAGTGTTTTGGACATTTCATGTACATGGGCTCACAAAATATGTAGACTGTTGTGTCTGGTTTCTTTCACTTAATGTTTTCAAGATTGATTATGTTGTAGCTTGTGTCGGCACTTGACTCCATGTTACAGCTGAATAATATTCCATTGTATGGATATATCACATTTTATTTATCCATTTATCAGTTGATAGACATTCAGGTTGTTTACACTTCTTGGTTATTATAAATAATGTTGTTATGAACATTCATGTACAAATTTTTGCGTGGACGTGTTTTCAGCTCTGTTTATATATACCTTGGAGTGGGATTGCAGAGTCATTTAACATTTTGAGGAGCTGACAAACTGCTTCCCATTTTATGATTCCACCAGTGATATATGAGGGTTCTAATATTTCTACATTTGCTATAACATTTGTTATTGTCTGTCTTTTTTATCTTTTTTTTTAATTTTAATTTTATTTTATTTTAAATTTGACACATAGAGATCAGATCACAAGTAGGCAGAGAGGCAGGCAGAGAGAGAGAGGAGGAAGCAGACTCCCTGCTGAGCAGAGAGCCCGATGCGGGCCTCGATCCCAGGACCCTGAGATCACGACCTGAGCCGAAGGCAGAGGCTTTAACCCACTGAGCCACCCAGGCGCCCTGTCTGTCTTTTTTCCAATCAAATCATAAGCTCCCGGAGAGCAGGGACACCGAGGTGTAGCTGAAGGAGCTCCAGACGGAGTTCGGAAGACCCTGGCTGGCCTCAGCCCTGACTCTGCCACTCTCTGCCTGAGTGACCTTGAACAAGGCATNGCCTCGATCCCAGGACCCTGAGATCATGACCTGAGCCGAAAGCAGAGGCATTAACCCACTGAGCCACCCAGGCGCCCTCTCATTATGGTTTTGATTCGCTTTTCCCTAATGACTAATGATGTTGAGCATCTTTTCATGTGCTTATTGGTCATATATCTTTCTGGAGAAATATCTATTCAGACCCTTTGCCCATATCAAATCTGGTTATTTATCTTTTTATTGTTAAGTTGCAAGAATTCTGTAGTTCTAGCTGCAAGTCATTTACTGAATATGTGATGTACAAATATTTTCTCTAATTCTGTAGGTAGTCTTTTTACTTTCTTGATGGTGTCTTTTGAAAAACAAAAGTTGTATATTTTCTAAAGTCCAACCCAGCTATTTTTATAAAACATAAGAGAAGAATCAACCTTGTATTCCTGTGGGAGATGGCATGGTCCGGAACAAAAACTTTTAACCATGAACCACAGTAAGAAGTCCATTTTGCTTTGGGATGCATCACACATAAATGTAAAATACTGCTTAGTCTTTCTATAAATGTGATACTCTTTTCTATTCTATTTTCTTTTGTAAACATTTAGTCTGACAATTGAAGTCTTTACATTGGAGTTTTAGTATATTTACTTTAAAAATTAAAAATTTTAAGTATCTTTTTTGGGGGATTAATTCAGCCTAGACATGCTATTATTATTATTTTTTAAGATTTTTATTTATTTATTTGACAGAAGAGAGAGATCACAAGTAGGCTGAGAGACAGGCAGAGAGAGAGGAGGAAGCAAGCTCCCTGCTGAGCAGGGAGCCCGATGAGGGCCTTGATCCCAGGACCCTGAGATCACGACCTGAGCTGAAGGTAGAGGCTTTAACCCCCTGAGCCACCCAGGCGCCCTAGAAATGCTATTATTGTCTTTACTACCCATCAGTCTGGATCAAGTAGAAATAGGCAACTTCACTGCTATTTGGGCTACATCTTGCTTTTCTTTAAGGAAAATAAACGTTAATGGTTGCCATAACATCTGAAGAGCCATTTAGCTCTAATTTTATAGAACCATTTGGAAAATTAAAGTGGAATAGTTGGGAGTTGAGTAAATGAGGCTGGGTTACTTCCTAAGAGGCAAGTATGGTTTAGATTGTTGACACTAAACAATCTGCTCAGTTTTAAGTTGGCGTCCCTTTCCATTGTGCAGCCACACCTGGACTTCTTTGGAGGGTGTGTGTGAATTTTATGTCCAGAGGAAGGCAATGTGAAGAAGTGGTGAACTCGTGAAGAGTGGTTGAAGGATTCGAGAGTTTGAAACCTGAAGAATACTTAGGGTGTTAACCCTCAAATACCTGAAGGTCTATCATGAGGGGAAAACAGGAGACTTGTTTTGGTGATAGTAGCAGGCAAAGAAAGTCTAGTGAGAAGTTGGAGGTAGAGCTCGTATCTTACTCATCTTCGTGATCCTAGCATTTAGTAGTGCCTGGAATACAGCAGGGACTCAGTATATACTTGTCAAACTGAACTATATTGAAGTTAAGCCCGCAATAAAGACCTCTCAGAAAAACTCCAAGCTACCTCACAGGAGAGGGCACCTAGAAATATAGTGTTTTCCCTGTCACTGGAGGTGTTCAGACATGTTGGACAGACATTCATAGGAAAGGTCATAGTAGGGATTTAAGTACTGAATTGAAACTAGTGATCCTAAAACTCCTATCTGCTGTAGTATCAATGGTCCAGTAACAGTGTGGAAGATAATGAATCAATTATTTGGATATTGGGGGTAGAGTGACTGCAGAAGCTTTGGCAGCAGCATTTTAGGTCATTTTGAATATTTTGCAAATTGGGGATGATAGAATGGTGAATGAATTTCAGAAGCAAAAAAAGGTTGTGTTTATTGGCTGATAGGGAGAAATAAAGTAATGATCATAGTAACTGCCTAGGATCGAACACCCACTATGTGCCAGACACTGCACTGGATGATTTATATCAGGCATCAACAAACTATGGCCTGTGGGCCACCCTGTAGCCCTGTAGCCTTTTTTAATCGTTTCATTGGAACACAGCTGTGCTCATATTATCTATGATTGCTTTTGTGTTAGAGTGAGAGAGTTGACTAAATTTGACAGAGACTGTATGACCTGCAAAGCATAAAATATTTACTATTATAAAGTATTTACTGGGCGCCTGGGTGGCTCAGTGGGTTAAAGTCTCTGCTTTCGGCTCAGGTCATGATCTCAGGGTCCTGGGATCGAGGCCTGCATCGGGCTCCCTGCTCAGCAGGGAGCCTGCTTCCTCCTCTGCCTGCTTCTCTGCTTACTTGTAATCTCTCTCTCTGTCAAATAAATAAATAAAATCTTAAAAAAAAAAAAACTACTTACACCCTAAAAAAAAAAAAAGTATTTACTATCATAAAGTACTTACAGGAAAAGTTTGCTGACCCCGGATTTAAATAAATGTTTTCAAATCATATACATATTAACTCGTTTAGTCTTTGCACTAACTCTGCAAGGTTGGTGGTTGGTGGTATCCCTTTTTACAGAGGAGAAAGCTGAGTATCAGAGAGTCAAAGCAATAACTCTCTCAAGGTCATAAAACTTGTAAGTGTATTGGATTTGATTCAGGCATGACAGGCTCCAAAGTACATGTTCTTTCCTATACTAGAAATTGGTGTAATACCTCTCTCCTGAAATGGTGCCATATAGGAAAGCATGATATATATTATACTTATCAAAAGATTGCTTGTTTTAAAGCAGCAATCTTGCACAAACTGGTTAAGATGTAGGAAAACCTCACTAATTCAGACCTTATCACAGTGTAATTTACTACAATTGAGTTTGTTATGTGATTCTTAGGGAAAGTAAGACATTCAAAATGTCTTCCTCTGCATAAGAAGAATATAGTCTACTAAGAAAATAAGAATTGAAGTACTTTCAGCTTCTTGGTGCCACAGTTATAAAGAGCTTATTTTTATGACTGATTATTATGTAATATAGGCCTATAGAATGATATATTTAAAAGCCTTTCTGTAGGCTCTGGGTTAGGATCCATTTCCTTGCATTTTCTAATTTCTGGAGGCTGCCCACATTTCTCAGCTCATGACCCTTTTCCTCCCATCTTCACACAAAGTCAAGTTGAGTCCTTTTCATATCATATTACTCTTTGCACAGTCACATTTCCCTCTGACACTAAACTCTTCTCCCTCCCTCTTCCACTTTTAGAGACCGTAATGATTACATTGGGCCTATTCCTGTCATGCAGGAGTACTTACCTGTCTTAGAGTTAGCTGTTTGGCCACTTTAATTCCATTTGTAAGCTTAATTCTCCTTTGACATGTACCATATCATATTCATAGATTCCAGGAATTAGGATGTGATGTCTGTGGTGTGGGGGCGTTCTTCTGCCCATCAAAATGGTCAACTGTTTTGACAAAGATACCAGGGCATTTCAGTGGGGGAAAGGATAGTCTTTTTTTTTTTTTTTTAAAGATTTTATTTATTTATTTCACAGCGGGAGAGAGATCACAAGGAGGCAGAGAGGCAGGCAGACAGAGAGAGGGGGAAGCAGGCTCCCTGCCAAGCAGAGAGCCCGATGTGGGCCTCGATCCCAGGACCCTGAGATCATGACCTGGGCTGAAAGCAGAGGCTTTAACCCACTGAGCCACCCAGGCGCCCAGGATAGTCTTTTCAATAAATGATTTTCAGGGGTGCCTGCCTAGATCAGTTGGTAGAGCATGCGACTCTTGATCTTAGAGTTGTATTTTTGAGCCCCACATTGGGTGTGGAGATTAGGTAAAAATAAAATCTTAAAAAAACAAAAACAAATGATGATCAGAGAATTGGATATCCACATGCAAAAAATGAAGTTGGACCCTTCCCTCACACCATATAAAAAATTAACTTAAAATGGATCAGAACCATGGGGCACCTGGGTGGCTCAGTTGGTTAAGTGTCTGCCTTCGGCTCTGGTCATGATCCCAGGGTTCTGGGATCGAGCCCCACATTGGGCTCACTGCTCAGCAGAGAGTCTGCTTCTCCCTCTCCCTCTGCTTTCTCCCCCCTGCTCATGCTCTGTCTCTGCTTCTCACTCTCTCTATAAAATAAATAAATTTAAAAAATCTTTAAAGAAATGGATCAGAACCTAAATATAAAAGCTAAAATGATAAAAATTCATGAAGTGTGGGAGTAAATGCAATCTTGGATTAGGTAATGGTTACTTAGGACATGAAAAGCACAAGCAACAAGTAGAAAAATAGATGCATTGGACTTTACCAAAGTTAAAAACTTGTGGGTCAGAGGATACTATCAAAAAAATGAAAAGACAACCTACAGAATGGAAGAAAATATTTGTTAAATACATCTGATAAATGACTTGTATCCAAAATATAAAAGAATTCTTAAAACTCAACCAGAAGAAGACAACACAATTTTAAAAAAAAATGGGCAAAAGATCTGAACACATACTTCACCAAAGAAGATACACAGATGGCAAATAAATGTATGACAAGATGCTCAACATCATTTGTCATTAGAGAATTTCAAATTAAAACAAGATACCACGACACAATTATTAGAATGGCTAAAATCCAAGAAACTGACAATACCAAATTCTGACAAGGATGTAGAGCAACAGGATCTCCCATTCATTGCTGGTAGAAATGCAAAATAGCACATCCACTTTGGATGACAGTTTGATAGTTTCTTACAAAGCTAAACATAATTGCACCATATAATTCAATAATCGTATTCCTAGGTCTTTGCCCAGTGGATTTGAAAAATTAGGTCCACACAAAGACTTATTCATAATTGCCCAAAATTGGAAGCAACAAAAATATTCTTCAGTATGTGAATGGATAAACAAACTGGTACATCCATACAATTGAATATTTTTCAACAATAAAAGGAAATGAGCTATCAAGCCATGAGAAGACCTGGGAGAACATTAACTGCATATTACTAAGTGAAAGAAGCCAGTCTGGAGAGACTGCCCGCTGTATGATTATAATTACATGGCATTCTTGAAGGGACGAAACTAAAAAGACATTGAAAAAATCAGTGGTTGCCAGTGGGATTGGAAGGATTGTTGAATAAGTGGAGCACAGGAATTTTTAGGGTGGCAAAACTGTTCTGTATGATACAGTACGGTGGGTACATAATATTGTGCATTTGTGAAAGCTTATAGAACTTTACAGCACAAAACGTAAACTCTAGTTGTCTGAATCTGTTCAGGCCATGATAGCAAAGTACCACAGACTGGGTGACTTAAATAGCACCATTTCCGAAGGCTGAGTACTCCCCAAGATCAAGGTACTGGCAGATACTTGCTTTCTAGTTCAGGCAGCTGTCTTTTCACTGTGACTTAACATGGTGGAAGAAGTGAGGGAGCTTTCGGGTCTCTTGTAAGGGCACGAATCCCATTCATGAGGGCTCCATCCCTCCACCTGATCACCTCCCAAAGCCCCACCTCCAAATACTATCACATTGGAGATTAGGTTTCAACATATGAATTGGGAATGGGGGTTAGACACATTCAGTCTGCAGTATTATTGTACATTAATTAAATCATTTAAGAAGTTGGGATATCTCAGGGAGGAATGTATGCTGTGACAAGAGAATCTAGCTATTAAGAAATGTATGAAATAACCTCACTGGAGGGGCTAAGGGAAAAGTTGCCAACCTGAGTACCTTTGGAAATGAAGACAGTGTGTAAGACTCAAGACAAAAGGAACCACATGTACTCTAGATAATAAAATTGTTTCCCACGAGAGGACAGGTTAACAATTCTGGTACTTGTATGTTGGAATTGAAGTAAATGGTTGGTAGATGGTGGAATCTAGATTTCTAACTGTTGAAGTTGGAATTTACAGATAAGCAAGGGAAGGAGGCTAGAATGATCCATGTCCATGTGGTGATGGATTAGGGAAGGAGACATCAGGAAGAACTCATTTACCTTTTTTTTTTTTTTTTTTTTTAAAGAGAGGGAGAGTGGGGAAAGGACAGAGGGAGAAAGAGAGAGAAAATCTTAAGCAGACTCCACACTGAGTGTGGAGCCCAATACGGGGCTAAATCTCAGCCCTGAGATCATGACCTGAGCTGAAATCAAGAATTAGACCCTTTAACAGACAGAGCCACCTGGGCTTCCCAGACCTCATTTGCCTTAATGTAGATACAGATGGTTACATACAGTATGGAGTTTCCTCAAAATGTTAAGAATAGAGCTACCCTATGACCCAGCAATTGCACTACTAGGTATTTACCCCAAAGATACAGATGTAGTGAAAAGAAGGGGTACATGCACCCCAGTGTTCATAGCAGCAATGTCCACAACAGCCAAACTGTGGAAGGAGCTGAGATGCCCTTCAACAGATGAATGGATAAAGAAGATGTGGCACATATACCACATGAATGGAATACTATTCAGCCATCAAAAACACTACCCACCATTTGCATCTACATGGATGGAACTGGAGGGGATTATGTTAAGTGAAGTAAGTCAAGCAAAGAAAGGCAATTATATGGTTTCACTCATGTGGAATATAAGCGATGGCACTGAGGACAATAGGGGAAGGGAGGGAAATCAAAGGGGGAGAAATCAGAAAGATGAACCATGCAAGACTATGGACCCTGAGAAACAATCTGGGGGTCTCAGAGGGGAGGAGAGTTAGGGGGGCGTAACAGAGTGGTGGGTAATAAGGAGGGCACATGCTGTGATGAGCACTGGGTGTTATACTTAACTAATGAATCATTGAACAGTACATCAAAAACTGTGTACTCTACAGTGGTTAACGGAACATTAAAAAAGTATATATTTAAACAAAAAATGTTTATAGATATGTGTATATATACAACTTAGTACATGTATTTCTTTGTTTTGTCTGCTGAGAAGGTCTGAAAGACACCCTGGTAGCAACGAGGAGACCTAGTGCCGAGATCTTGTTTCTAATATCATTCCCCAAAAAAGGAACCAGGACTGCTTGGAGAAACAGCTGATTCTATCTAGGACTGGGGCAGGAAATATGCAAGATGAGTCTGAAACATAGTGCCAGAAAGTAAGGAAGTGCTAACAACAGCAGCACTCACTTCGATGGGAATATGTTATCAAGTGGAGAGAACTTGGAGTTGTTGGCAGATTTTTAAGATGTTTGAAGTGGCAGTTACTGTAAAAGCTCTGTTGTATCTGAGTAGAGAGACTTTGGGCACTTGCTTGGCCTGTGAGAGCTTCAGGTTCTCAGCTGTTAAAAAAACAGTGCCCTCTTCAGGGGACAGTTGTAAGAATTGTCAGAATATGTGTGCACTCATGATACAGGGTCTGTACAAAGTCAGCCCAGAAGATGAGCTTCAAGGTTTCCTTCTAACTGGACTCTATGTCGAGTGGTCTTGTCAAGACACAAATCTGATATGTATGCTCAGTCCTTCCACTGCTAAACCTAATGCCCCCAAATGATTAGCCAATTGATGCAAGGCCATTTGAATATATGTTTGTTTTTGACTTGCTTTTAACTTCATTTCGTTCAGTTACTCATTCAGCATTTGATGAATTTGAACTTCGTGTTGGTGCTAGGTGAGATATGGGAAGGAATATACATATTTTCCTGACATCAGGGTGCTTAGGGTCTTAATGAGAAATCTGTTGGGCAGCAACAAGATGCATTGAAGTTCACACAGTTTGTGAAGTTTGGGGGGCGGGGGTCACATTTCCACGTGATTCTCTAAGCCAACTTTTCAAGAGGCAACTCTTTCTCATAGCATATGAGAAGAAAGGTCTAGGGTATGACCTCTTATTCCTACTTTACTGCATTGAGATGACTTCTCTAAGACCAGCTGTAGCTTTTTGTATCACTATCTACAAGACTGTGCACGGGAGCAGGAAGAGTGCTGGATTCTGGTACTCAGGCCTTTGGACTCCTGAGCTGATTGTGTTTATAACCTTGGGTAAGTTACTGGCCGTCTCTGGGTTTGTTTCTGTAAACATGATACACACATGCAAACATACACAAACCTCTTTTAGGGTCTCTCCTAGCTAAAACCACAAATGACATCGAGGTTTGATGTATAACTAGGAGTGAGGGTTTCAAGTTTCGGCTAAGATAAGTAGCTCCAACAGAGTAGCTACGAACACCTCTCGTGTGCCCTAAGTATATACTTAAAATACAACACTCCTTACAAAGGACACTCTGGCCTGGACAACACACGTCCTCTATTTTTTTTTTTTTTTAAGATTTTATTTATTTCACAGAGGGAGGGAGATCACAAGGAGGCAGAGAGGCAGGCAGAGAGAGGGAGGGGGAAGCAGACTCTCCACTGAGCAGGGAGCCCGATGCGGGCCTCGATCCCAGGACCCTGAGATCATGACCTGAGCCGAAGGCAGAGGCTTTAACCCACTGAGCCACCCAGGCGCCCACACGTCCTCTATATTTAGGTGTTCATTCTGCTGATCTGCTTGGTGTTCTGAATTCCCAGTCTGGTTAATACACTCTGAGAAGCCTCAGGCATTCACTTGATGGAGAGAAATAACTTGCACGAAAAATATTTAGAATTACCAAGCACAGAGTTACAGAGCAGAAAGATTTAATTCCAAGGGAGACTTTCAGTGAAGGTTGGCGGTTAATGGGAAGTTTCTTGCATTTGTCCTAAAAGACCTAAATCATCCAGAAGGCCAGGGTATACTCGGAGGTGAGAGTGTTACTCAGAGGTGCAAAAAAAATAAGAGCTTTGGGGGGTATCTCTCAGGATTTAATATTTTTAATTTAATATTTTAATGTATTTTAAATGTTAAATTTGATTCTGTTTTGGACTAGACATTAGAATGAGGCAATATTGATTTATGCAATTTCAGAGCTGAAAAGGGCCCTTGAGATAAAAGACTACTGCCCTTCTCTCCACCCCACCCTGTCCCTGCCATGTCCTTAGCTGAGAGGAGGATCTTTTTTTAGAGAGAGAGAGATGGAAAGAAATCATAGGGGACAAGTCCAGGGTGACAAGATCCACCATCCATCATGGCTCCTGACCACGAACAGTTGGAGCCTTTCTCTTTACTCTGTGGTTTTTTTTTTAATTAACCTTTTTTCATTTTTCCTACTTTAGAATTTCACATTATAGTCCTTTGTTCATTCTCCTCTTTTCTCTCGATAATGAAAATGGATATAATATGAACTTAAACTCACTTGCCCTGGGTCATTGCCAGTGCTTAATAAAAGTGTATTAGTATTTGTAGTAATGATAATAACCCGCAGATAATGATGCCGCTAAAGACCAAAGGGTCCCCTTGCATGAGAAGCCCCCCCTTCCAGTCTCCTAGCTTTGCTGGATTTAACGGAGACCTTGACTGCTTCAGATAGTCATTGTCCCTTTTAAATTATCAAGGTTTCATGGAGACAAGCATTCTTCACTTAAGGGTTTTCCAGACTGTCTGATGTGCTGGGCTCTGGATAACCTTGTTCTTATGTCATCATATGTCATGCTGCCTCTCAGAAATTGTTCCCTGATGTTTGCAAAAATGAAGTACTTAAAGGAAAACCAGAAGAAATTCCCTTTGTTCACTTACACACACAGACACACACACACAGACATGTCACTACTGGAAATGGTTACACTTGGATAAGTGAGTCAGGGTCATGAGGAGATTTGAAGCTGTGTGATGTGAGGAATGGTAGGAGGAGGTAAAACTTTACGGAGATGAGACTGAGGAGGAGATGTGACAGGAATCTTCACAAATCTGAAGATATGTGGAAGAGGGATTTGAACTTTTCTGGGTAGACCTATCAGGTACAAAGAAGACCAAATGCATGGGTATAATAAGCTGGATTTGGTTTGATACGAGGTAAGCTTTTCTTCCTAGCTGTCTAAGAAGGAAACAGGCTTGCCCAGGAAGTGGCTAATCCCCTATCCCTGGAGTGCCCTGGCAGCAACAGGGGAGTCCCCCAACTGGGACTGTTGAGGAGGGGTTTTAAAGATTAGGTGATGTCTGAAGTGAATCACTTGAGGCTCATTTTTAACCCCATGGGGCAATAATTCTTTGAGGTTCTTGATTGAAGAATCCTTGATCCCATTTCTACATTGTAGTGTGGGACTCCCATGTATTTCTTGATAGAAACCTCAAGTCTAGGGTCCGGCTTTAGGAAGGGGAAAATGGCTTTGTCCAATGGCCCATCTCCTCTGGCCCTAGGATTATATGAGTGGATCTAAGCCCAAGGCAAACTGCACCATTGTGATCTGAGGGACAGGTGAAGTAGTTGAGAGAGACAGGAGAGGAAACAAGTCATCAAAATTAAGAGAGGAGGCCTTTGAAGGAGGC
Source organism: Ailurus styani (assembly GCA_002007465.1). Taxonomy (NCBI): domain Eukaryota; kingdom Metazoa; phylum Chordata; class Mammalia; order Carnivora; family Ailuridae; genus Ailurus; species Ailurus styani. Next base: position 554,390 of record LNAC01000377.1, on the reverse strand, counting down.
ATAAACAGCAGCCCTGAAAGCTGCTAAGAGGAAAAGGAGGCTAAGGAATGAGAGGCTAAGGGATCTCTTGAGCAGGAACATAAGAGTGTGCTGGGACAGAAACTTGACCTCAGGAACACAAGAGAATTGCTGAGAAATAGAGGCAAAAATTTCAGATTCCATGCTCATGGATTTGACTGGAAGAGTGATGGGATGGAGGCTAGACAGGTAAGACCTATGAGGATGAAGGTCAAAAACAGAGGGGGAGGGCAATGAAGATGAGGAGAAATAGCTGATGTTGGAGGAAGAGAGGATGTTGGGGAGGGGAGAGGGGAAGGGACAGAGAGAGAGCGAGAGAGCGTGCATGTCTGTTTCTCAATTCCACAAATAGATTCCACGAATATGGGACTAGGTTTAAAGAGAAGGTGAGAAATCCTTTGGTTTACAGGGGATATTGAAGTGTGACTGTAGAGGGAACCAACCAGAGGTCAAGTCTCTGAGGGCACCATTGTCATGCTTGTATCTGAACTCAGTGACTGTGTTAGCTCTTCCTGGCCCCTGATACTGTTACCCATTTCCTTCATTTGGAATGCTCTCTGCTTTTGGTTTTATTCCCTTATGTTTTTCCAACCATACTTCAGCTTCTTCCTCTATCTGCCCTTAGATGTTAATTCCAGGCTTTTGACTCTGGCCCACTTCTCTGCTTGCTCTTCACATTTCTCTCGATGTTCTCATCTGTCTTGTGGCTCATGATGGCTCCCAAATCTGCATCTCTGGCTCAGACCTTTATCCTCCACTCTGAGTCCTTCTACTCAGTCCACCTTCACTGTCCCGCTCTGTTGGAATGTCCCATAGGCATCCAAAAGGCAACATTTTTAGACCCAAACTTATACCCGCCAGACTCTGTTTTTCCCCCCACTGTCCCTATATTTAGGGTGACTGTACATCCCTGATTGCTGAGATAGTCTCAGTTTAAGTCTGTTGTCCCAGGATAATTATTAATAATCCCTCTTTTCCTCTCAGAAATGTTCTGGTTTGAATGATACATTATAAGTCACTTTATCCATTTTTAAAAAAATGATTTTATTTATTTATTTGAAAGAGAGAGCATGAGAGGGGAGAGGTCAGAGGGAGAAGTGGTCCCCACCCCCTGACCCCGAGCAGAGATCCCGATGTGGGACTCGATCCCATGACTCCAGGATCATGACCTGAGCTAAAGGCAGTTGCCGAACCAACTGAACCACCCAGGCGCCCCACTTTATCCATTTTGGACAATGGCATGACTAGTCACTTAAATGTCCATGCCAGAAACTTTGTATTTATCCTAAACTTAGGATAAATTTGCTTAATTCCTGCAGACTGAGCCCCTGGACAGTGGAGACAGTGTCTTATCCACTATAATATTCCAGTGCCAAGCACAGAACCTGGCCTATAGAAGATACTCAATAAATGTCAAGTAAAGGACATGAAAATGGAGTTAAGGGGTGGAATTAGAAGTCTTAGGATATTAGAGCTGGAAAGGGTGGGCCCTTACTTAGGCCTATCCTCTCATTTTATAGATGAGGAAATCGAGACCCAGTGTGGTGAATGGACTTGACCAAAGTCATATGACCAGTTAGTGGCAGGGTCAGTACTGAACCCCAGATCTGCCAGAACCTATCAAAGGCCCTTTGTGTGTGTGTCTGTGTGTGTGTGTGTGTGTGTGGTGTGTGTATCCTGAGGGTTTGGGGATGTGGTATGGAGGGGAAGAATAGATATTCTTGCTTCCATCAGTGTTCAAAGGAGCTGAGGAGACCCGTCAAGGCTTATTTGAGAGGCATTATATCACTTTTCTCTTGGAGACATTTTCACCTTCTTAACATTTCCAGACCAGGTTAAAATAAAATCTGATCTGACAGTAGCTCAGGTGTTGTCTTTTGTTATTGTTTTTAAGCTGAGAATCCGATGCTGTGAAACGGCCACAGTAAGGCGGGTAATGGGAAGCTATCATGTCATTTACTGCTCGATCTGACAACTTGTTGGTGGATATGGGCATTCTGAAAAAGAGGCTGCCTGCCTGCCTGCAGTGGAGTCTTTCCCCCTTCTTTTAGTTCACCTCCGGTTCTTCTTTTAGCTTGGTGTTGGTGAATCAATCCTTTGATTTTGAAAAAATAATCCCCTTTTCTGAACTTCGCATTCCTTAATTGTCAAATGACTAGGCTAGACTAGAGGCTTTCATCACTGTGTCCAGCCCTGAGTCCCATCATGTCAAGACTCCTCCATCCATTGCTTGGAGCAAACTTGGACATTCATGTCTACCACAGGTATTTCTAATATACATATATTTAAACTATCAGAATCCAGGTCTCTGCTTTGTTCTTTGCCAGACTGAATCTCTCTTATACATGATACTTAGATTCATTATTCCTTAAATGTCCAGTCCTCTTTCTTTTTAAAACACTCTAATATGCTTATTATTTCAACCATTTTTATTTAACATTAAAGTTTAATCATGAAGTTGTTAACCATAGAAAATTATTAAATAAGTGAGTTTGGAATGAGCTTGGAACAGCTGAAAAAAATGAGTGAGTATTTCAGAATGAGCACTTTGGAAAAGAAATTTATGCATAGAAAACAATGGAGAATTACAATTAAGAGCTCTGGGGATCTCAAACTGATTTGTCCAGCTATTACATAGTCATTTCAATTTAAATTAAAATTGTAACTATTTTCTAGTCTACTAAAAATATGAGGTGTCACATTAAGAGTTTTAATGGTGCGTTCTCTGGGGAATGCAAAAATGCGAGATTGTAGCACATAAATAACTATATAGTGAAGAGTGAATAAATTCTCTGCCAAAAATGAATATGATAAAAACAGAAATGACAGTGGATTATTTTATTCCCTCTAGTGAAGCGCAGCTCACACATTAGAGCAAAGAAACAGTTCACAGGGTGTCTAATTCCATATCACTTTGTCAAAGCTGATGAAAAGAACAACACAAAAAATTTTAACTGGTTGATGAACTCAGGCATAAATGAGGCCATATATTTTGTTCCCAAAGTAAAAAAAAAATTTTTTTTTAGCTACAGAAAGTAGGTTGATGTTCATATTTGATAGCCCTGATTCATAGAAAATTGGATTAGTCAAGGTTTTAACCACTGTAGAATGCGTTTAAGGCAATCAAAAACTTCTGAAGGGGAAAAAAAGATTGAAGTCAAAAGCAGGAGATGAAGTCAAAAGAAGGAGATGTAACTTCCTCCAGTAGGCTAAATCCTGGTGTGTGTGTGTGTGTGTGTGTGTGTGTGTGTGTGTGTGTGTGTGTGTTTTCATGTGTGGTCATGTATGCTAGAGTGGTTGGTCAGAATGGGTGGCAGGTCTGATGATAAAACACAGAAGATTTGGGATTTTATTGTTAATATATGTGAATTATAGACAAAAGAAGTGGTATCCGGACATCTGGATAATGGAGAGAGTTAACTGAAGTAAGAGCCAGGTGCAAGAGAGTTACTGTAACTAAGTTTGGTTGAGCTTCCAGGTAGCCAGGATAAAAAGGAAATTGGTAGGTTTCATACATCTTGTCGTATCGATGTCCTCCTATTCCTAAGTTCTTGGAGGTATTTGTTGTTTGGAACAGTAGTTCTCAAACTTGAGTACACTTAAGAATTATCTGGCCTCAGGAGATTCTAATTTGTCTAGGATGGGACATGTGTACCAATATTTTTTTTAAAGCTCCTCAGGTGGGTTTGATGCACAACCAGCCTTGTGGGTTAGTGGTGTAGAATCTTACAGAGAACAAATGACTCATTGCTATTTGGCAGAAGGTGCAGAAACTCTTTATACAGCCAATTATCATATTGATTCTTAATACAAGAGGAGTATTGATTTGTAGTTCAGTGAAGGCATTTCTAAAACAATTCAAATCCAGTTTTCCTGCCACATAAAATTACAGGCATCTGTACTTTGAGTAATCCATTCCTGGAAAATCAGACACTTTGCATACACATGCTAGCTGGGATCCAATTTTTATTATTTTAAATAGGAAAAAATTTCAATGTGCTAAATGCAACCCAAATCCCTCAACTAAATTTTACTGAGATAGTCAAACTCCTTTATAAATTTAAGTTACAAATTACCACATTAGGATGCAAAAAGGCTTACAACATTCCTTCCTGTCATTAAATGTTACATAGATTTTTAATGGTCGTTTGTGTGCAGTGACAAAGCTTCTTTTAGGACCAGCCCCATCTGAGACACACTTCCTTTTTATAGTTTCCTGATGTGCTCTTCAAAATTTTGTGCGATTCTGATGTTCTACCAATTATAGTTGGAAGAAACTTGAGGCTTTTCTCAAACACAGTGTCACAGTTTTTGTGATACATTTTTTAATGAATGAAAAATTTTTTCCTTTATGAATATCGGCTTAAGTATTATATTGAAAGATAGGTATATTCTATGATATTTGGTCATTCCTATTCGGAGGGGTTATTCTATCAGGAAAATGCTAAACAGGGAGATATTCTATTTAAAATTGCATTTAGGGGGCGCCTGGGTGGCTCAGTTGGTTAAGCAACTGTCTTTGGCTCCAGTTGTGATCCTGGGAGTCCCAGGATCAAGTCCTGCATCGGGTTCCCTGCTCAGCGGGGAGTCCCTTCTCCCTCTCTCCCTCGTCTCCTCTGACCCTCTCCCCCAATGCTCTCTCTCTCTCTCTTTCTTTCATTCTCTCTCTCAAATAAATAAATAAAATCTTTAAAAAATAAAAATGCATTTAGGGGCACCGGGGTGACTCAGTCAGTTAAGTATCAGACTCTTGATTTTGGCTCAGATCATGATCTGAAGTTGAGAGATGGAGCCCCGCGTCAGGCTCTGCACTCAGTGCGGAGTCTGCCTCAGATTCTTTCTCCTTCTCTTTCTGCCCCTCCCCTCTTGCTCTCGCTCTCTCAAACAAAATCTTAAAAAAAGAATAAAAATAAAAATGCGCTTAAAAAGTCCAAGTTGGATAAGCACACTTGAGAACTGAATTAGTAAGGATTTTTTTTGGCTGCAAGTAACTCAATACCCTCCCTCATTAAAGTGGTGCTCGTGGCAGGAAGTCCAGAGGTGGATGGTCACAGAGTTGGTCCAGCAGAGTAATGTTGCAATCAAGGGCTATAGCTATTCCCAACTGCTTGATGCTTTACTCAATTCATTTTGTTGGTGATGTCTCCCCTTATGGTCGTAAGATGACTGTAGCAGCCCAGATACCATGCCTTCTGTCAACAGAGTCCAGAAGTAGGAAGGGAGGGCAGTGAGAGAACTCATCTTATTCAGTCTCTCTTTATATCAGGAGCAAAGTCCTTCCCACAAGCCTTCAAGCAGAATTCAAATATCTCATTAACAGAAATGGGCTATATGGCCATCCATAGCTATAAAGGAGGCTGGGAGAATGGTTATCTTACATCTACAACCTCCATCATGCAGGGAAGATGGGGGAGAAGAAAGGCCGATGGGAAGGTCAATAGAGTTCAGATTCTGTCATTAATGAGCTGTGTGTCCTTGGACAGGTCTCTTACCGTCCGTAAATTGATAGGGTTTTCTGACAGAGCATTTCTGCTTGCATTTTAAGATGTTACTTATAAAGGTTTGTCTTGGTTGGAAAAGAGAATGTCTTTGGAGATTGCCAGGGCACCTTGGTGTTTAAAAATTGCTAACAAGTTCTGCAGCAGAGAGAATAGTTTAACTATCCACCCCAGTGTTCCCAAGATGTATTTGACCATAGAACCTTTTATATAAACCAGGAACTTGTGCATCCAGTGTTCTGTGGAACTGTCCAGGAAATACTGCCCTGTTAGATTGAAGTTTCTTAAAGATAGGGTCGTCATCTTTCAATTTCTCAGAGTACGCAGCAGAGTTTCCAGACACCCACTGCTTATCCTTCAGTCAAGGCTTTAACCTCACTTCCTCAGGGAAAACATCTCACCCATCCAAACTAGGTCAGAAGATACACATGTATATTTCCTAACCTATTATGGCATGTGTCCTGTATAAATATATCCTATCCTCCTCCTTTGTAGACACCTCAGTTGCAAAAACTTGCAATTTGTTATCATGAGTATGTATGATCTGTCTTGCCAATGGACTGTAAGGTCCCTGAGGGCTGGGGTAGTGTCTTATTTACTGCCTTGTCCCAGTGCGTACCACAGTGGCTAGCGTGTGCTCAATACGTATTTTTGAATGAATGCCTTGCACATGGGCCATGGAGGTATTTGTGTAATGGACACCGTGTGTTTTGTTTCCCAACACTGATGCCCCAATCATTTTCTTTTAGGATTGCCACTTCCCACTCCATTCCATTCGTATGGTTGTTCCTACTGGTGGTTGGCCCAGGAGGTGTGTACCTGGGCCAGTAAGCCCCCTCCTGGGGCTTATAAAATTTGGGATAGAAGGGCCAGTTTTAGTTCTTCCCAGTGGTTAAAAACATAAGTGGTAAAACTCAGAAACTTTTGACTACCATATTTCCTTCTGTTTGAACCAGAGAACTGGAGAAGACTGATCGGGGAGTTAAGTAGGTAGATAGATAGATAGATAGATAGATAGATAGATAGATAGATAGATGATAAATAATACATAGATAGAGATGAGAGAGAGAGAGAGGGAGAGAGAGAAAGAGAAAGAGAAGTCCTAGATACCCAGCCAGATAGGGGAGATGAAGACAGTGCTGAGCAGGACTGAGCTTCTAGGATTTGCACCTGGGACCCTGCCACATTCTCCTTCTGGGGTTTCATGAGATCCTCTTTAATCCTTCCTCTTTTTCCCTTAAGCTTATTTGAGTTGGTTTTTTGCTTCTTGCGAATCCTAGCTAGTATAATTTGCCAACCGAATGAATAATTGAGCATGGAAAAAGAAAGGAGATATAGGGCATTTGGGTTCATGGGTGTATATATAACAATAAGCAGAGGGACTGAGTTGAATTCAAACTTGGTATACTGGGACTCAAGCAGAGCAGGCCAAATTCAGGAGAAGGAAACATCCAATCTATTTATGTGCAAGGTGGTTTTGAGGATCAAATGAGTTAGGAGGCGTAAATGTGCTTTAAAACGGAAATAGAAGGAATCTTTTCAATCAACCCCAAATATGCAGTTGGGGAAGGGGGAAGGTAAGAGCCTACAAGGAACCCAAACCACAGGCATTACCATGAAACCTGACGGCCATCATTTTGCAGCTTTCATCATCCCTTCGACCGCCCAGACCTGTCCTGCCTTCTCTGCAAAGAGCACTCAGCCCCACGCTGCCACAGCACCTGGCTCATCTGCACTCTGCAGGTGTGTTCAAAGTCATTTCGCTTCTTGTTCCTTGTCTGCCCTACCTGGAGACACTCAGACTGTGTGAAGGACACCATCAGGGCCACTGTAGGGTGACTCTGGTGACTGAATAATGCATGAAACCAGCAGTGGCCAAGGGGGACCCTCCCCAAGTGGGTGGTGGGTTGAGGACAGGGTCTGGTCTCCATCTGTGGGGACCTGACTTTCCTATCCATGGGGTCTTTGAGATTGATGGTTCAGTCCATATGGATGAGGTTCCTTTAGTAGGTTTCCTGAAATGTTTATTAGCTGTGCTGGAAACAGGTATGGACTGACAAATTAGACAACAGTGCTTAATGGTTTACAGAGGATGCCCATGTCCTTCCCATTCATTTCACTGGGGCCTCACAAATGCTCTGGGAGGTAGAGGGGTCAAGGGTTGTTATCTATCCTCTATTGATAAGGAAACTGAGACCCCAAGAAAGCATGATTTGGCCAAGAGAAGATCAGTCTCCTGGGGTGACTTATTTTTTTAATGTTCCTAGATAAACTGAATTCACAGTATTTTTCTGTTCTTAAGGCAAATTGGAACGTTTTGCCTGCTCTCCTATTCCTATTTAAAATGAAAACATGGGGCGCCTTGTTTGGGTGGCTCAGCTGGTTAAGTGTCTGTCTTCGGGTCAGATCATGATCCCAGGGTCCTGGAATCAAGCCCCATATCAGGCTCCTTGCTCCACTGGGAGCCTGCTTCTCTTTCTCCCTCTGCCGTTCCACCTGTTTGTGATCTCTCTCTCTTTCTCTCTCTGTCAAATAAATAAAGTCTTAAAGATAAAATAAAAACATAACAAATTTATCATCTTAACCATTTTTATCTTTATGATTCAGTAGCATTAAGTACATTCACAATGTTGTACAACTATCACTTCTATTTAATTCCAGAACTTCTTCATCATCCCACACAGAAACTCTGTACATTAAACATTAACTCCCCAACCTCCTCTCCCCTCAGCCCCCTGGCAAACATCATTCTACTTTCTTTTTCTATGAATTTGCCTATTGTAGGTACCATAAAAGAGGAATCATACAATATTTATCTTTTTGTATCTGGCTTATTTCACTTAGCATCATTTTCTCAAGGTCCATCCATGTTACAGCATGTATTAGGATATCCTTCCTTTTTAAGGCTGAATAATATTCCATTGTACATATACACCACATTTTGTTTATCCATTCAGCCACTGATGGACCTTTGGGTTGCTTCCATCTTTTGGCTATTGTGAATAACGTTGCTGTGAATATGTGTACATACTGTTAAGAGTCCCCAGCTTTCAGTTCTTTTGGACTTAGGAATGGACTTGCTGGATCATGTGGGAATTCTATTTAACTTTTTGAGGACCCCGCCATACTGTTTCCCTAGTGGCTGTCCCACTTTACATTCCCATAATCCTTCCCTATTTTTAAGCTGAAATTCATCCTCTGCCTCCAGCATCTTCCATTCGTCTCCACTCCCCAAACCTCCACCCTGTGTACAAAGCGGATGTGGCTATCCCACTTATTAGAGGAAAGAAAAGTTGCATTAATAGTTAAAAGTGTGGTTTTACGCCAGGTCTGGCAGTAGCTGATTGATGGCCTCCATTACACCCCATTAGATATTTTATTCTTGTTAAATGAAGAGCAGCCAACTTTGTCAAGTATTTTTAGTTCCCTCTGGTCTTATTGGTCCAATCTATTCTTCAGGACGGCCTGTAAATGGCCACATATGGCTGAGTGTCTGCAGGACGGATGGCCGTGCAGCTGGCGTTCATTGGCTACCAATTTACCCCGGCCCCCTTCATTGTGAGCCTGACAGCGCCGGGGAGCCTTGTAGATCTAACCAAATATATCTATTTTCTAATTGTCTATTTATCACCTTCTGGGGATTTGTGGGCCTCCTATCTGAAGGCAAAGGGGGGATGGCCTTGAACAATGATCCTTGTCAAGGCTCTCACTCGCTCTAAATTAGGGCCTAGTTGCTAAATAACTAATTTAGTCCTGCTATCAAGCTGAAAAAGTGGGTATTCAGCGCAAAGTGCCAGCTGGGGAATTGATTATGTCTTCTCTCAGCGAGTGTGATAAACCTGCCGCCGAGCCACTGTGGAAGGCTGGAGATGGCTCCCTGGGGGCGGCAGCATTTCATCATGGAGAATTGGCAGGGGTGCCAGGTCCACTGCCCGCGTGGCAGCTGAAGTCTGTGGCACTGGAGCTGCCCCGCCACGGCGCCCGTGGGGAGTCTGGCCAGCACGGCACCCTCCTGCTCCGTGGCTTCTGCTTGGAGCCGTGGGGATGGTTGCATCTGTCAGAGATGGGACCAAGGTGAGAGTTGGGGAGGGGACAGGAAAGTCATCCTGACAGGCCTATTTCCAATTAGAGTGAGATTATTGAAGAAAGCGTGGCCTGGGGTGGGGGAGGTGGAAGGGAATAAATGGGAATAGGAGGTTCTTAGGAAAATGTATTAATAACCACTGCCAGATTTTGAACGGAGAAGGGGACCAGGTAGCTGACAATAGAGAGTTATGGTTTACTGTCTGAGAAATCTAAGGACAACAAAAACAGCAACAGCAATCAATTACTCAGCCCTCCCCTGTGCCAGGCACTGTGCTAGAAGTCTTCGGATCTTTGATGTCTTTGAATCTTCGTAGTATCCAGGCAGGTCAGGGTTTCTACCCCAATTGGTACTTGGAGAAAAGGAATTTCAGAAATGTTACCTAATTAACTTGTTGAAGGCTGAACTCTGCCCATAAATTTCTCCTGACCCATTTTTTTTTTTTTTTTTTTTTTT
>LNAC01000377.1:458594-544157 GCA_002007465.1 Ailurus styani | reverse complement strand
TTTTTTTTTTTTTTTTTTTTTTTTTACAATGCCCAGAATGTCTGTATCATTGCTTTACTCCACTGGTCTGGGTGCTGGAGGCCAGAGTGGAGGCCCTGCCTTCATGGAGCTGATCTGTCACAGGAGGAGTCAGTGTGGGAGACAGACCACACCAGTTGTTCTCAATACAATCAGACTCAAAGGCCCCTTTGTAACTCAAATCTTTTGAATGGCTCCTTTATCATGCTGAAATTAAATTCACAGATAATACATTACACTTATTTGCATAATTAAAAAATCAGTATAGCATTTTCACTGTAATTTAATGGAGAACTGGAAGTAATTGTAATAAAATAATATGTATTTCATTATTCAAATGTTTGGTCATAAGGACATGAGAAAGCATCATGAAACATTCAGATACTTATACTTACTTATAAGGAATGTTTGAATTTAAGAAAAAAGAGATAATGTCCAACTGAATGTTGATGACTTTTTCTCTTTCTCGTTGACAATTTGAAATAGGGATAAAAAAAGATATTGGCCAACATACTTAGAATTGCTTGGAGTGTGAGAGCTCCAAGTGCAGACTGATACAAGACTCAGATACCATGAACGGTGCCACTGTGGGTGACATCATTTTCTGAAATGAGAAAACTCCAAATTGAAGAAAGTAAAATAATCTTTGTGTTTCAATAGTGGTTGCATTCCTGGGAAAGTCCATGTAAATTAAACCAAGCATGCTGTCCTTAGTGCTTGTGTGTAAGATGGAGTTTGCATCTAGATTTAGAGAACTATACATGTTTTTTGACCCACACAGATGTCTGGTTAAAATTTGGATGTTTTAAGCTTGTGAGACAACCCATGCCTTGCCTCCCCCTCACTGGGGGTAGGTTCTGCCCCACTGAGAACCACTGAACTATATAAAGGACAAGTAAATAAACAAGAAAATAATAAATCGTGATAACGACAATGATCAAAATAAAACTGGGTGATGGGTTAGAGAGTGTTTGGGGAAATAAGATTGGGAGGCCAGGGTTTCTGGTTTGGGTTAAGGGGTCTCTCTAAGGCCAGATGTTCCTGGGGAGGAAGAGACAGAAGAGACACAATTATCCTTTGGAGGACTCATTAGTCCATGAGGGCAGCGGTGGGGAAAAGAGAGTCAGGAAATTGGCCTGCTCAGAGGTCCTGAAGACCCAAGCTGGGAGCTGCTCTACCAGTTTCTGAGTGACCTTGGGCAAGCCACTTTTTTCTTCTTGAGCCTCAGTTTTCTCATCTGTCAAACGGAAAGAGTAATGATCTCATTGCCCTCTTTTCAAGTTAATGAGAAGATCCAGAGTGATGTGCTTTATACATCCAGAGAAAGTGCTTTATACACCATAAAATTTGAATAGGCCTTGGTTTGCAATGGGAAACATTAGAAACAACTCAAAAACCTTCCAAGAAAGGGGACTGGAAACAAAGCCATGGCAACATCTCTTAAGAGAGGATTATGTAATCATTAAAATGTTGTGAAATAATAGTTAATGTGTAGAAAGATGTCCACAGGGTGAGAAAAGCAAGTGACAAAATGATATGGAGAGTATGATCCTTTGTTTGCAATTAGAAGAGGAAGAACAAGCAAACAAAACAACCAACAAACAAAAAAGAATTGGAAGGATGTATACTGAAATACTAACTGATGTTATCTCTGGGAATTAGAGTTGATTGTAATTTTCTTTTTGCTCCACTCTATAATGAACTGTATCATTTTTGTAATAAGAGAAACAAGCCACAAATGTGGATTTTAAGATGCTTGTCACACACCAAGACCCATGCTAGAATCACTGGTGGTGTGTCTGGCTCGGGGGCCAGGGTACTGTCTTCCTGCATTTCATGTGTGCAGAGATAAGCATTGTGGCCACTTGCTATCCAGGGAAAGTTCTGTCCTTTCCGGGAGCAACTGGTTCTCTTTTTGTATTACCCTCTCTACCGTCAAGAGCTTGAGTCAGACAACTCCAGGTTCTTATAGTCAGAGCTTATGATATCCCAGATTCTGGGCTGGGTACCATTATTTGAATCTTCACAATAACTCTATGAGGTGGATATTATCACCTTCATTTCATAAGTAAGAAAAGTAAGCCCAGAAGATTAAACAAATCACCACTTGTCATATATCTTCTAAGTGGAAGAACAAAGATTTCAACCTGGGATTTCCAGCTCTGAGCCACTGGGCAGACATTTGTGGCCATTTGGGAGATTAGTTATTGGCCAAGTTTCCATGTCTCTATAAATGCAGTTGAAAAATGCCTTGAGTTTCCTTCTTCTCTTGGCTAAATGTTGGTAAAAGCCCACCTCACAACCTGGCTGGGAGACAGTTTAGGGTATTGGAGAAGGCTCCAGTCTTCCGTATATACAGAGGAAGAACGTGGTTAAAATGACTTTCTTTCTCTGGCTTTGGACGGTGTTGGAATTACAGCCCTGACACCCGTCTCCCTCTGTCCAAACTGTAACCCATCATGCTGGTGGGTTAGTTGGAGGAGATTCCAGTGAAGGAAACTAGGGATCTGGAGGGCAGCCCCTATTAAGCCCTAACCTTGGAGGGGGAGGTCTTGAATTCTAAAGACTCCCGTATCACACTCTTTGTCCACCTAGCCGTGCACCCATTATCATCTCTCAGAAGAGGGAGCTTTACCTTCTGTTCAAGTCCTTCCTAAGTTTCTCATTGTTATGGGGCTTGCTCTCATTTAATTTTGACCCAAAAGCATGATTTGAGGATGACATATTCATCCCCAATAACGTCAATCGGTGCTAGGCTTCCAATGCTTATAAAGGTCACTTCCCAGAGCAAAAATGGACACAGAACCACTAAGCAGAGATTTAGTCATTTTTCCTTATAATTGCAAGTGTTGAGTGTTATAAACAAGCCTTTTAAAGATCACTTTAAAAAATAATACACTAAGTGTTTCCTTTGCAGAGCTCATGAATAGAGAATGGGTACTTGGGGCTAGGAGTGTAATTTCCAGTGACAGCATCATCCACAGATGCAAAACATCCTGAATCTTAAATGGTTTGGATGGAAGTGAAGGTGATGTGCTCTGGAAAGTACTATTAGGTGACTCACAAAGTGGCTCTAGTGGTGACAGAGATCCCAATGTCAAAGAGGCATGTGAAGAGAATGAACAGCATTGTTTCATGTATTCAGTGTGAGCAGCAAAAAAAGCAATGTTTCTAAATATCCTTCCAATTAATAGAAGACTTTATATTAGTATGTTAAGTTTCCATTAACATACTGACTTATAATTACTACATTGGTATATTCATATATTTTATATAAATACTTTATGTGAAACTAAAGTTTTAAATTTATTAGATAGGCAGACCTTTGACTGTCCTGTCTGTCTATATTCCTAAAAGTTGATACGTGCAAGTTGGTCAAAACTTTGTTTTGGAATTTTCTGTTGGCAAAAGGCAGATTTCTCTGCACTTGGCGTTTAGGCCTACTATGTGCCAGGCATGGTGTCAGGTGCACAGTGAGGGAGCCTTGGTGGAGGAGAAACCAGAGTTCCAAACTACCCTCTGAGTCCTGAGGGTCTGTGTGGGAAGAGGCCTGGTGGAACCCCTTCATCTTCACCTTCCCAAAAGGTGATATGTGTTTTGTTGTGGAGAGGATGCATCCACTTGCTGGAGCAGGCTGGTGTCTAAAATGGGTTTGGGTGGCTCAGGCCACTGAGCGTCTGACTTTGACTCAGGTTGTGATCCCGGGGTCCTGGGATCAAGCCCTGCATTAGGCTCTGCGCTCAGCGATGAGTCTGCTTCTCCTTCTCCCTCTGCCCCTCCTGCTGCTTTTTCATGCTCTCTCTCTTCCAATAAATAAACAAAATCTTAAAAAAAATAATAAAATGGGGTTGGCATCAGTGGAGTTAACCATTTTTGCTCAGTGTTCCCTAAAATAATTTTGAAAATCTGTGTCCCTTCTTGAACATTTTAATGTTGACATCTAGAATATCATAAACCATTTTAAATAATTTTAAATAAACAGTTTTAAATAATTAGAAAGGATATAATGTCTAGTATATAATAAATATAGAAATTGTAAGATAAAACTCTCACATTGCTATTTAAATGTGTCCAATAAAATATACACATCATAGCAATTTGATACCCACTACCATCCTTTTAAAAAATACACGAATGAGCTCTTATTTAACAGTAGGAAATTGTATTTCCAATCCACTTCCCCCACAGAATTTTATTCTAATGTAATGTATTTTTATGCTTGAAAGTCTTTTATTGATTTTCCTATCATACTTCTCTGGAACAAAAAGATGTATATAAATTGAATTTTTTTATTTCCTGTGGCCATAAGCCTCTAAGAATTAAAAAAAATTCCTTTGGATTGAGTTATCATTTCAACTATTAGTAATACAAACCTGATAAAAATAACATGAAAGTACCACAATTTTTTTTGTACCGCAAAATTTGATAATTATGAAAGAGTTAAAAGTTATTGGAAAAGCTTCTCTTAATGAGATGGATAGGGCATAGAGCCATGTTGTCTGTGCACTACAAAACTCCAGGGAGAGATGTTCACATAGACAGTGATGTAGATGGCAAACCCTGGAATTATGCAGTGAACAACCTGCACAACTGTATGTGATGGACCTGGATTTGGACAGTGGTGGTCATAGTGCCTTGATTAAAGGTGACATCGAGAACACCATTTGTTGAACTGTCCCTTTTTGTGATGCCCCAGAATTTTTAACTCAACTGGACAATGTAACCATAGTAAGATTCAGGTGGAAAGATAATATGAGTCTGTTTGTACAGTAGAAGAAGGATTATATAGAAGGGAGGATGGGAATGGAAAACTGGCATGATGCTTCCACCAAAGGCAGCTCACCTTCAGGAAAGAATTCACGTGAAAGTTGGGAACCAGGAAATTGATTCCCTCAAAGTTATCTGTGTTGCATATTCACTGGAAATTTTTATGCCTCCAGGGGGCTGTGAATCTCTGGGCTATCTCCACAGTCCAGCCAGTGGTGCCTGCAGAGCTCTTTGTGGTGCTGGCCAGACTGGATGCTTTCTGCCTTTAACCAGATCCTCTGCCTCTTGGTCTTGGCAAGCACTCTCAGCCAGAGTCCCCAAATCCACTGAGCCTACCACAAAGCCCAGCTCTGTCTGTGTGCCTGGTAGATGCCTCATACCACCCTAAGGAAGAGTATAATAATAGTACCCACTTGTTTAGAATTGAATAAATTCCAGGCAGTATTCTCTGCATTTTACTAATCTCATTGAATCTTCTCTCAAACCTAATAAAGTAAGTTCTATTATTCTCATTCTACAGAGAAGAGAACAGAGGCTTACATACGAAATAACTTGCTCAAAGTCACACACATACACACGGAGAAGGGAGCTTTCAGACCTAGTCCAGGTCAGCGAAGTTCTGAAGCCTGAGCCTTTTTCTATCCCACCATGTCTCTTTAAAACAAGAAAAGAGAATGGAACTATTGTGCTGAGGAGCCTTCTAGGAGTCAGGTGCTTTGCACATTATCACCTTTAAATCTCACTACCATCCTGCCAGGTAAATACTTTTATCTTTTTGTTGCAGATGAGGAAAATGAAGCCCAAGGTAATAAGCAGGAGAGCTGGAGTTTGACTCTGGGCTGTCCATCGCCAAAGGAATAGCTTTTTTCCCCTCCTGTAGGCAGCTTCCTGGGCCGGGATGCCAGCTCTCCAGCCATGCCAAGCCCATGACTGAACAGAGTCCATTACCTTTACTATAAGCTCCTTGGTATGAACTACCTTGGATTTCCCTACGAAGAATAAGGAATATAAAGGCAATAAAACCACTGTTAGAAAATTTGGCCTCTGAGTCCATCTGGCCCAGCCCCACATTTTCCACGATTATTTGATTTAATTTAATGCTGAGAATGCTTCTGAACCCTGGCCATGTGCCAGGTACCCAACTAGATGCTGCTAAAGGCACTGGGCATGAAGGGAAAGGTGGTCCCCGACCTCAGTTGTTCCCACTTGACATGTGGTCTTGTCTTAAATTCCATAAAAACAGTGGTCAACGTGGGGTCGCAGGAGGGGGAGGAGGCAATTGATTGTGATGGGGGTGTCGGGAAGATTATGTGAGTGTGGTGGAACTTGAGCTGGGGTGTCACTGCGGTCTAGTTAATTCAGTCAAAACAGGCGACTCAAGCTGAAGAATCTAGAGAAATGTGGCCATATAATCTTAGCCTAGAGTACCTGAGCCTGTCTGGCGTGCTGACTGGGATCTCCTAGCTCATCTCTGTGCAGAGCGCTGAGCGTAATAGCTCATTGGGCAGCATACTACGAAGCTCTTCATGGTATTCTGTGAAAATAATTCCAGGTAAATATACTTCAGCTTCTCACAGGAATATGACAAGAATTCATTCTTAACTAGGTTTCTTTCCTCCTCTCCGTTGCAAGTAGGATTATTTAGGGGCCCCTGCCGAGTAGAGTCACTTCAGGGCTCTGCAGACCTCAGGAGCCCCCCTGAGAATTACCTCACTTGACCTCCACAAAATCCTGTGCTTTAGCGAGACAGCCCCTCCAGGACTACTCCTGAGCCGGCCCCGGGACGATAGTGCCTCCCTGGTGCCCCCTGTGGTGGGAAGTGGAACCTTGTCACCAGGGCCCTTCCTGTCCTTTTCCCGGAACCACCTGCAAGCAAGGGAGCCCCACTCCCCCGCAGAGTGGGAGAGGCCAGTTACAGGGGCCATGCTCTGTAGAGGGGCCCTCGTGGCCAGGACCTGAGAAAGGGAGGTCCTAGTCCTCAGGAGTATCGCAGGAATCTAGCTGGGAAAGAGATGCTAGCACTTCCTCAGGCAAGGCCTACAGTCTCAGGATATTTTTTCTATAATCCTGGGTTATTTGACTTCTCTGAGGAAAGATAAAGTGTTGGACCACACTTCATTCTTAATTTCTTTCTGTCAAACTTCTAGTCCTGTCATGATTTTTCCCCCTTTTTATTGCCATTAATTTTTTTTTTCTTTTTGGGTAACTGTAGAACTGTAAGGCAATGAATTTTGGTCATGCTTATGACATTAGTGCCATTTATTGAGTTCCTACCGAGTGCTAGGTACTTTTCTGGAATATCTCATTTCATTCTGCAAAGTAGGCAGTGGTGACTCCATTTTACTGATAAGGAGACTGAAGTTCAGAAAGATGGAGTGACTTACAAGATTAGAACTGGCAAGTGGTAAGGTGAGAATTTGAGTCTAAAAAAGTGACCAACTCTAGAAAGTATGTTTTCTGCATGGGGAGTCTTGAACTAGCTCCTCTAGGCTTGTCTCCTCCCGGTCACCACCCTCTAAAGTATAGCATCTGTCACTAAACACAGCTCAAAGTAGATGGAACCACAACTAGATCCACATGTGGCATTAATGCAGCATAAAGACTGGTAGCCACCTTGCTGTGTGGCCTTGGGCAAGTCACTCACCCTCTCTGGACCTGAGGTTCCTCAACTATAGAAAAAGAGCAAGGAATGGATGATTTCTCAGGGACTTTGTACTTCCAAAGTCCTGTGCTTCAAACGCCACAGTAAATTTAGGGGCTTTGTGGAGCTGCAGCCCATCTGATATTCTCCCCAACTTGACCTTTTCTTAAATTCATTTCATTAATTCTCTTATTCATAAGAATGCGTTTTCATTTCATGGTTCCTATGTTTAGTGCTTTCTCCTGATGATGCTTCTCTTCCCGGGTATAATTTTTTGTTCCATTAATTTCCAAGGACCATTTTGCCAGATCAGAGTGTTAAGAATCATTCACACCTCTTCCATTTGTCTAACCAACCGCTCATCCATTTCTCTCCAGAAATAATTGTATATGGTTCAATAAGTTTATTGTTCAAATCTGTTTACACTTCAGGATGCATCTCATCAGGATTTGCTATAAAGGGTGGAAGCCAGTTTCCAATTATCATTATTATATCTGTTTCTCCAAGTTTTCCAAATATACTTTTTCTTCATCTTCAGGAACTGTTTTTAATTTTTTAATTTTATTTTTCTTTTATCCTGAAGGCAGACTTTAAACAAAAAAAGCACTAATGGGGCACCTAGGTGGCTCAGTCATTAAGCGTCTGTCTTCAGCTGGGGTCATGATCCCAGGGTCCTGGGATCGAGCCCTACATCGGGCTCCCTGCTCGGCGGGAAGCTTGCTTCTCCCTCTCCCACTCACCCTGCTTGTATTCCTTCTCATGCTGTGTCTCTATCAAATAAATAAATAAAATCTTTTTAAAAAAGCACTAATTCTTTTCCATATTTCCGTGCCTCTATTTCCCTGACTCACCAGGGCTAACGAATCACCTGGGTGTGATGGTGGGCTTTTTCTCTCCCCAGCACTCCTCTGCCTTTATTTTGAGAAGTTCCCCATTTAGGGCTCACCGGGTCTTTGTAACTCTCTCGGGCTGCAGACACCATGCGGGAGGGAGATCTGAGAGGGAAAAGAAGGGAGAGAAAAGAAAAAGAGAAGCAGAAAGGGAACTCTAGGAGCAAGAACGAGAGATAATTTGCAAGTGAAGGCACCACCTGGACTTGGGACAGACGGCAAACCAGTTCCCAAAGCAGCTCCAGGTCTGGATGCTCCCAAAGCCTCCCCAAGGCAGAGGTAGACCTTGGGGGCTTGGGGCAGACAAACGGCTGTTCTGCCAATTAGCAGCTAGGCAGTATGAGTCCATTCCTTGACCTCGGCCTCAGTGCCTCAGCTGCAGAAGTGGGGATAATAGTTTTTGCTTCATAGGTTAATGTGTGGATCTAGTCATATATCCATTTATTCAATTATTTATTAGGTTCCTGCAATGTGCCTGACTCCGTACTGGCGCTGAGGAGATAGTAGGGAGCAAACCCCAGGCCCCATCCTTGTATTTACGGAGTTGGGCTCAGGGTGGGGTGACATATATCATTATATTCATGACTCATACAAAGTTTACCAGGACTGCAGAGTCCACGATGTGCTTCGGGGCGCCCTGGGAATGTACCAGGTGAGGGGGGGGAGAGCACTGTAGGCAGAGGCCTGTGTGGCTGTGGGATGGAGAGAGTGGGGAGCCCAGGTCCCAGTGAAGCAGAGATGGTGGGGGGTACAGAGCACCAAAGAGGCCTGCCCGTAGTGGTTGGCTCCGGTAGCTGCTCCGCTGAGTACTTGAACTTCGCCTCAGGCTTCCCAGGGGCTGTGGCTGTCGCCCCTGAGTAAGAATGCAGCTATTTAATGCTCTTGTCCACCTGTGAGGGAAACAGTGATAGACTCAGGAGGAAGAGCTGGGGTCACGGTCCCACCGGCTAGGGCACTGGGAGTCTGGACCCACCTGAGTGGGGGCCCTGCGG
Organism: Ailurus styani; assembly: GCA_002007465.1. Taxonomy (NCBI): domain Eukaryota; kingdom Metazoa; phylum Chordata; class Mammalia; order Carnivora; family Ailuridae; genus Ailurus; species Ailurus styani. Next base: position 534,849 of record LNAC01000377.1, on the reverse strand, counting down.
CCGGGGAGCCTGGCGTGAGGAACCATGGAGCAGGCCCGCGAGATTGTCTGTCCCTGTCCTCAGCTGCGGTTCATCACTCAGCATGTAGCTGAACCACCAGGCCAGCTGACTTCAGAGGCAGATGTCTGGCCTCCATTCCTGGAGGCTGGTTGGTCAAGTTTGGGCCAGGGCCCAGGGGCCTTCATTGTAACGAGAGCCCCAGGTTGGGGTCCCCCAGAGAAACAGTACCCAGTGGCGCCTTCCAGTTGGAGATATATTCTAGACAACAACAACAACAGCAACCCTGAAGTCTGCGTATGTCTCTGAAGAATATGGCCAGTATCCTGTGTTCAGTGTAGAATGTCACAAAGTGAGGCAAGGCTTCGGGCTGTGTGGTGTGCAGGAGAGGATATTACGGGTAGGCCTCCGAGCCTCCTGGCTTTGCCCTTTGGGGATCCCATAGGTTATCGGGTGACAGCGAACTCCTTCCCAATTCCAGGAAGCGCTTTCTCCCAGTGAGACCGCCTGGCGGGCGGGGGTGGTGCAGCCCGCACTCACTGCCCGGCGCCAGACTGGGGGTAGCGGCAGGTGTCAGAGCTCCACTGGGACAGGATGGGAACCAGTGAGAATGTCCTGCTTTCTCCATCTCTCCGTTCCCCCTGTGGTTGTCTCTGGAGAAACGCAGGTGTTTCCCCTCATTCTCTGGTCTCTTTATGGGGCAATGACATCTGCTGGTCTCAGGAACGGATCTGTAGAACCCTACCAGCCCCCCTCACCCCTAGTGTCCTTGGTCATCTTCCAGAAGAGGCTCCTGGAAGGTCAGCTGCTGGGGCGTTTGGCCCTGTCGTGAGGGAGATGCTGGAGAGGGCGCCGGGTTTCGCCTTGTAGCTCTGAGTTCAATGCTTCGCAGGCAGGGGGGAGCCCCAGGCCGAGAATGCTCTCTGCCAGGAGTGTGGCCCATGAGCCATTCCGGGGCCGCTTTCTGTAGTCTCATTAACGGACACAGATGCCGGCAAAGGGGGAAAGCGCTCACTGTGGGCCAAGAGTGGAGCCCGCTTGGGTCTCTCCTGCTGAAAGTCTGAGGTGGTTGTGGGAGCAGAGGGACAGAATTAGAAGCCCGTCCCAGGACCCTAGGATCCTGGTTGAGGGTGGAAAGTCATTCCAGGTTGGAGTGGGGTTGGAGAGCAGCCCTGCTAAAGATGCAACACTTGAAATTATACATTTACTGTGGGTTTTTTTTTTCCTGATGTTTTGTTGTTTTGTTTTGTGTTCACTATAGAAAACCTGGAAAAAATGCAAAGAAAAAATAAAAGAATAAAATAAAATAAAAATCTGGCAACCCCCACAATCTAAAGCCGTCTTTCAAAATTCTGGGGTATTTTCTGTCAGGATCTTTTTCTAAACACAGGCCTGGGTGCCTGGATGGCCCATTAGGTTAAGTGTCTGACTTCGGCTCAGGTCATGATCTCAGGGTTCTGGGATTGAGCCCCACGTTGGGCTCCCTGCTCAGCGGGAGGCCTACTTCTACCTCTTCCTCCCCGCTGCTGGTGTGCTCTCTCTCTCTCTTTAATAAATAAATAAAATCTTTAAAAAGAAATAAACACAGGCCTAACCCATACATTTGAGGAGCCCAGGGTAAGACTATTGTTGGTGTCCCCATATCACATGTTTAAATATTTATTTTAAAATGATTTTTCTAAAAGAGTTATTTTAGGAGCACCTGGATGACTCAGTTGGTTAAGCATCTGCCTTCAACTCAGGTCACGGTCCCAGGGTCCTGGGATTGAGCCCCACATCAGGCTCCCTGCTCAGCGGTGGAGTCTGCTTCTCCCTCTGTCTGTCCTTTTTGCTTGGGCTTTCTCTCTCTCAAATTAGTAAGTAAAATCCTTAAAAAATAAAAGGGTTATTTTAATTCTATAATATGGAAAATTACTAGGATGAAAAGGCAAAATTCAAACTATAATTAGTAAATATTAAAAATTTAGATCAGAATTATTATAAAGCTGAAGTTTTAAATTTTTAAACATTTGATTAAATTGAATATTAAAAATATGCTCTTAAAAAAAAAGATTCATTTATTTATTTTAGAGAGTGAGCGTGAGCCGTGGGGAGGGGCAGAGGAAGAGGGACAGGGAGAGAATCCCAAGCAGACTCCCCGCGGAGCTGATCTCAGCGCACTGAGACCATGACCTGAGCTGAAATCAAGAGTCCAACGCCTAACCGACTGAGCCACCCAGGCGCCCCAAAACTATGCTCTTTTAATGGCCAACATTCATCTAGTTGTCAGTGTAATGGATTGGTATTATGCTTCATCCATATTTGTCTAAATATACAAATAGACAAATTTAAGGGTAAAAGAATTAATTATTAAATATTGCAAAATATTCCTCAGCTGTTATGTACAGCTGTTACAAATATGGTGCTAATTAGTGAGTACTTCTGGAACCATGAATTAGAACGTGACGAAAAGTAAGGAGATGGACTCTTGGCACTCCTGGAAGATGAAGCTAGGTTATGCAAGAAAGGTTTGCATTTCATGCTAAGAGAAAGTGTTTGTCAAATTAGTCTTTTCTCTTCTGTCAGCATGTCCACCGCTCATGTCTTTCCTGCACTCTGCAGTGGTGTCTGTCTCTGATGTCAGCGGCAGCATGGTCCACCCAGTGTTGTGGCACTGGGATTCGTTCCTCTCTTGTTTCAAGGACAGAGGGCAAGAAGTGGAGACACATTTCCTGGGGCTTGAGTGATGTTAGTGGAGAGTGAGTGTTATGCTGTGCAACGGTGGGCATCAGATCCTAAGTAACGGAAGTGCCCATTTCTTCTGCAATAACTATTTGTGTGTACATGTGTGTTTATGAAATGCAGAACGTCCGCAACTGTGGGACCCAAGGCAGGGACCACCCTTGCACAGGTATAAAGCCCAAGGATATATATGTAGAAATAGTACACATATAATAGCGTATGTGTTATTTCCCCAATTTTCTGTCATGAAAATTTTCTTTATAAACATTCTTCTGCAAGTATTTTTAGCAGTATTCCATAAAACAAATCTATCATCATGTCTTAAACCAGACCCCTACTGTTGAAATATATGTTGTTTTCAATTTTTCTCTCTTATAAACAACACCACAATGAACATCCTTATGTACATCCGGGGTGCATGTCTGGAAGCATCACTAGGTCAAAGCGACATACATTGTGTACACGGAATTAAATCAGGAGGGCCTCCTTTAAAAGTCCCATGTTAAATTGATACACTCTTTTATTACGTGTTAAGGATTGGTCCCAGGAAGACTGACAGCATGAGAATCAGCCAGGGAATGGAGTCCGGAGTTCTGGATCCTAACTCTCTGTGTGAACTTGGGCAAGATTCTTTCTGGGCCTGTTTCTCTATTCTGTACAAGAGGAGTTGAACTAGATTTTTTTTTCCCCAGAGTCCTTGCACTCAGAAGTGCTGGGATTCTGAGACCCTTTTCTTGCTGGGTGTGCATAGAGCCAAGCTCAACCCCGCCGTGGGGCTCCATCCATTAGACCACTCTGCCCCCTGCTGGTCGATTACTAGATGCCAGTCCCCTTCCTGACTTGGCGGGAAAGGCTCTGGAATCTTGCAAGGCTCACAGCAAGTCAGCTGCCCACTGCGAAACCAGCAAGTTATGAGAGGTTGTGAATTGGCTGCTGTTTCATTATTGGAAATTACATTCTTTGGGATGTGCTTCCAAATGTCTCATTTCGTTCATTTGTTCAGCAAATGTTCCTAAGTTCCTCCTTTGTGCCAGGGCTGGGCCTCCTTTTGCCCTTGAGGAACACATAGTTTAGAAAGGGCAGAACTGGCCACACGTTACGACCATAGAGAGCAGAGAGAAAGATGTGGAGAAAGTGCTTCCGATGCTTAGTTATTCGGCTGTTGCAGGTTCTCAAGCCTCTGATACTCATTTGTTTGTCTGAAGAGCCCAAATAGTTGGCTGTTCTGGGTTGAACAGCGTCTCTCCTAGAACCTGTGAGTGGGATATAGTGTCTCTTCCTATGTATTCAGTTTAAGATGGCATCATACTAGTGGTCCTTAATCCAGTGACTGGTGTCCTTCCAAGAAGAGAAAACAGAGACTCAAGAGACACACATGGAAGAAGGCCCTGTGACGATGAAGGCAGAGGCTGGAAGGATGCATCTATAGGTCAAGGACTGACAAGGATTGCCAGAAGCCACCAGAAGCCAGGAGAGGCAAGGAAGGATTCTCCCTTAGAGCCTTCAGAGAGAGCACGGCCCTGGCTGACATCTTGACTTGGAACTTCTGACCTCCAGAACTGTGAGAATACATTTCTGTTGCTTAAAACCACCCAGTTTGTGGTAATTTGTTACAACAGCCCTGGGAAACTAATACTACACTGGCTCCCTGAGGATAAAAGTTGGCATGCCCAGGAGAACTAGGAATCTAATGGGGGGAAGGGAGAATGAATATATGTGAGTGGAAGGAGCTAGAAGGCCCAGCTGTAGCCTCAGGTGGCCGCTGACTGGTCGTGTGACCTGGGTGAGTCCCTTCCTTCCCTCTCTGGGTGTTGGTTTGTTGGTCTGTATAGGAAGGCATGGGGTAGACCAGTGGCTTTTACCTTCATTCTGCTGCTGTTTCATTTCCTAAAATTACATTCTTTGGGACTCTGCCAAAACTTTTCTTTCTTTTTTTTTGGAGATCAGAACTTTTGTCTTAAACAAAAGTAAACTTAGCAGCCCAAATATAAAAGTACAAGTAAGAGTACAGGCGAGCCAGTCATGGGGTCCTGGGGCTGGGTGGAGCACTTTTGAGAACCCCTAACCCATCTCCAAGGGCACCGAGGTTTTGCTCATTCCCACACTGGCCCTCTGGGTCGACAAGGGTACATTCGATGTCAAATGGATAACAACCCAGAAGTGAGTCACTTTCTTCATTATTTAACAGGAAGATTCGTTTCGTCCTTTGCGTTTAAAAGTGTGAGATCCCAGAACTTTCCCATGGGCTTAGAGAGGGGAAGTGTATTAGTTTCTTGTGGCTGCTGTAACGAACTCCCCCAACCTTGGTGGCTCCAAACAACAATGTTTATTCTCTCATGGTTCTTGAGACCAGAAGTCTGAAATCAATTTCACTGGGTTCCAAGGTAAGGTGTTGGCAGGACCACAGCCCCTCTGGAGGCTCTAAGGGAGAGCCTGCTATTTCCGCTTCAGTTCTCGGGGGCTGCCAGCATTCCTTGGCTTGTGGCTGCATCACTGCCACCTCTGCCTCTGCAGTCACTTTGCCTTGTCTCTTGTCTGTGTCAAAAGTCCCTCTGCCTCTCTCTTCTAAGGACACTCGCGACTGCATTCAAGGCCCACCTGGCTCATCAAGGACAATCTCTCCATCTCCAGATCCTTGATATAGTTGTACCTGCAAAGTCTATTTTGCTGTGCAAGGTAAGATTTGCAACCTAATTCAAGGGTTAGACCTGCTATTGGGGGGAGGTCATTACTCATCCCACTATCGAAGTGACGTGTCCATAGGGAGTCAGTGGCAGAGACACACTCTGTCTGTTGCCTCCTTTCTTATTCTTATTATTCCCATCCTCCCTCTCTGCTCAGTAAAGAAGTGGTAGAAGGAATTTGGAGCCCTTTCCTGGGTGACAGGTGGAGGAAGAGTCTGTCTGCCATCAGGGTCCTGTTGAGCTTGGGGCACATGGAAGGCAGGGCCATTCCCATGGAGAGACACAGAAGGAGGCCCAGCCAGGCACAGCAGTGTCTGGAGGGACTTGCATGAGCTCAGTCCTGTGTGCAGAGCTTCCCCCCTCTGATGTAATCCCTCACAACCCTCTGAGACGTTACCTGTCAAGAGGCTTCAGAATATCCATTCAGGTCTGAGATTCTGCTGCCCTTCTGCTGCCCTGAACTAAGAAAGCATGAGTCTGGGAGCACAAGCTCCTTTTCTAAGTAGTTCTATGGGCAACTCATTACAGTTCTCAGAGCCTCTGTTTCCTTGTCTGTAAAATGGGGCTGAGAGCCCTTAATCCTGCTGGGTTGTTACAAAGTTCCAAGGAAATCATGTTTTGTATCCCCACTGCCTACAGAGGAGGGGCTGGAGGTGAGAGTTCAGTGGGCCAGCAAGTTGTAGGCAGCCTTCTGGATGAATGAAGGTGAGAATAGGGGCTGCATGTGGGCCTCCTTTTCTGGGCTTGGCACAGATCAGATAAGGGCAACTGACCCCTCTGGAAGGTGCCAGCAGGCAGGGAGGTGTATCCAAAGAGAACTAGCTCTAGCTGGTGGTCATTTAGATTAATTCAATAGGTGCTCACTGGGTAGTGGTTCTGGGACAAGCTCTGATTGGATGGTGATGGCAAGGCGTGGTGGCTCGTAATCAGAGACCTCTAGGCCGTGAGGAGGGATAGGTATGTAAATAATGCAAGAGAAGGCAGTGAATGTCCAGAACCAGGAGAGAGACAGAGACAGATGGGTGAATGGGGGACACTGAGAAATAATGGATCAGCTCTGACTCAGGGCAGGGGCCACGGGGGAGTCAATGGGCTCCTAATCCTCCACGCGGTCCAGTTTCCCTTGAATCTGCAGTTCAAACCTCACTCCCACCCTGGGGAGACAGAGTAAGGAAACTTATTAGTACCATAAATAACTTCGATTCTTTTCAAATTAAGAATGTAACAACCACTGTAGAACATGTTGAAGTTGCAAGAAAGCACAAAGAAGAAAATAAAAAATCGCTTGCAAGCCCATTGCCCACTGACAATTGTCAATATTTGGTGTGTTTCTTTTAGTTGTTTTTTTTTTTTTTCTACATAGATGTCATGCTACCTCCTGTCTTGTAGCCTGCCTTTTCACCAAACTAGACAATGAATAATTTTGTGTCACTAATGGTTTTGGACAGCTAAATGTTAAATTGGATACATAATATTTACACTTTAACCAATTACTAAAAGTCAGATACTTACATTGTTTCCTTATTTGAAACTATTACAAGCAGATTCCGGAATAAAATTCTTGAAATTCTTACCTCTTTGTTCACTCAGTTCATCATTTCCTCAGGACAAATGCCTCGATTTGGAGTTGCTGTGTCAGAGGGGAAGCTCATTGTTACAGCCAAATTTGCCCTCGACAAAGGTCGTTCTGATTTAAATTCTCAGCAACAGTGTTTGAAAGTGCGAGTATCTCCCCATATTCACCATCTTTTGATTTTTGCCAATCTGATAATCAAAAATGTCCCCCAGCTGGTTTAATCTGTATTTCTAAGATGATTGGGATTTTGAACATTTTTTCCCCTAGCTTTATAGGCCACGTGTATGTGTGTGTATGTGTGTTTTTCCCGGAAAAATGTCTGGTTTGTGTTTCCTTGGTATATTTGTAAGGCCATCTGATATACTAGGACAAGAGCTACTGACACTCTTAATTAGTGAGGAAGCTGAGGTTCAGTGAGGATAAGTGACTTGCCCAAGGTTACTTGGGCACCTAAGCGCTGGAAGCTGAGACCTCCAGCCTGGGCTTCGAGTCACTCTCTAGCACTGTGCCCACTGCGTCTGCTGATAGATGACCCTCTCCTATAGTTTTAGGGGAAAAAAATCAAGCCTGCCTTGTTTCAATTTAGTCTTGATTCTTAAAATAATCTATCCTGTAACATACAGTAGTGTTAGCAGAGAAAATATGTTCCGCCACTTACTGCTAAAGGAGCTGGAGATCTGCGGTGGGCTGTGACCCTGTAAGAGCGTGCCCTCCATTCTGATAAATCAGGTCCTGGAAGGCTGCGTGGGAGATTAGTGCTGACGGGTGTGGGGACAGTTAGCACGATTATTAACAGGACACCATGGCTGAAGACAGCTGGCTCAGCATGCGTGTGAGCTCCTGGAGACCCCAAGTCGGGGCTAGACTTTGAGCGCAAACTGGACGGGGGGACTGTTCACCTACCCAGCCATGCCCCCCGGGGGCGGCTCTGCATGCCCCTACCTCCACTCCATCCTCCCCTGTTGGCACTGTGGCCACTTGTGGTGCCTGAGGTTAGAAAGAGCTGGGTCCCAAACCTGCGTCTGCCGTGGATTTACCTGTGACCTTAAACACCTCCCTCCTTCTCCCTGCCTTAGTTTCCCCACTTATCCAGCCAGGATATTGGGCATAATAATTTCTAAGTGTCCCTCCAGGTCCGTAGGTCTGCCTGCTCTGTCCATCTGTTGCCTGATCTTTCCTGCCTCTTGGCTGCCTGAACACCTGAGAAGAGGCAGACACACAAACGCGGTGCTCAGTGTGACCTTGCCATTTGCTCACCCAGTCTCAGGCGACAAACTCTGGTTGGCAAGAAGAGTGACTACCTTTTTCTCCAGGGCTTACTGTCTTTTTTGAGCTGTCATTCAGCCTCATGAATAGAAGGTAATCTCAGTGAATTCCAAGCAATTTCCTTAATTTGGGATCTCTCTCCCCACTCTTCATCCATTGGACTGGGTCTAAATTTTGGGGTGGGGCTCACTTAATGCCTTGGCGTCAGAGACCTGGTGGCGGTCTGTGCTCCGAGAGACACACATCCCAGGTATCAGCCTTGGAGACACATGGTCCTACAGGTGTCAGTGCTGATGCCCACAGGCTGTGGCTGCGTCAACCCTCCCTCCTAGGGCAGATCTCTCCGGAAGTGGCGTGACCTCAGCTACATTAGAGGCCGCTGGGGTCCTGGGAAAATCCAGCTGCTCTCTCGTGAGGCAGGAAGCTCCCCAGGCTCCCAAGACCCTCTCTGCTCAGGCACACCACACAGCCATATCTGCTCTCTCCCTCCATCCCTGCTCCCACGTGGGAGCTCTGCCAGACTCATGTTTCCCTGGCTTCCCCCTGGGAAGAGGCCCAGGCCATCCTCATTTTCAGATCTCTGCAGATCCACGTGAGATTTCTGTTATTCTTTCACCCTGGGTTCAGCTGGGTTCCAGGCCCTTCTCAAGGGCATCTGACCTCTGACCATCTTCTCTCCCCCAGCCCAGGCACTTTGTAATGTCCTTGGGGGTGGAAAACTATGAATGACTCCGACAAATGAGGCATCATTCTCAATCCTTTTGTCTTAGACATTTTCCCTTGTTCTTTTTAATTGCTCTCTGACCGCCTTCTTGCCTATGGTGCAGTGTGAGTGAGGCAAGAACAGAAGTCATAAGGAAATATGGAAGCCGACGCCCCAGTGAAAGGCCTGACCACTGTCTGGCCACACGGAGACAGAGCACTGAGAGGTTTTCGTGAGCCAGCGGCAGATCCGTGACTGACCTTGGATTACCCACTCTGCCTTTCTCAGAGCCCTGCTCAGATGCTAGAAATCCAGCTTTTCTTCACATGAAAACCATCCTTGTACATGGGCTTCCTGCTCCTTGCTTTTGTTCCAAAGCCAAACCTGGGACAGCCAGACAGTTCCCCTAGTGCTGGCAACTGCCCAGATCATGTGGCCCAAGAGGGTAGATTGGGCATCACTGGCCCTCCTCCCCTGCCTGCCTCGAGCCAGCAACAAAGTCCAGAGGTGAGCGTGCAGGTGAGGCCGTGGCGGGCATGTCTCCTCTCTTCTACCTGGTTTAGCATTTCCTATTCAGCTCTGGGCCTCATACTTTGTTACAGCAGTTTTATTTTATTTTTTATTTATTTATTTTTTAAAGATTTTATTTATTTATTTCACAGTGGGAGAGAGATCACAAGGAGGCAGAGAGGCAGGCAGAGAGAGAGGGGGAAGCAGGCTCCCTGCTGAGCAGGGAGCCCGATGCGGGCCTCGATCCCAGGACCCTGAGATCATGACCTGAGCTGAAAGCAGAGGCTTTAACCCACTGAGCCACCCAGGCGCCCATTACAGCAGTTTTAAAAAACCCTTTATCAAGGGAAAACCCTTCTAATGTCATGGGGTCTTTTTTTTTTTTTTTTAAAGATTTTATTTATTAGAGAGAGAGAGAGCAGAGAACACAAGCATGGGGGCGGGGAGAGGGCAGAGGGAGAAACAGACTCCCTGCTGAGCAGGGAGCCCCATGTGGGGCTCCAACCTAGAACCCAGAAATCATGACCCGAGCTGAAGGCAGATTCTTAGCTTAACCGGCTGAGCCACGCAGGCGCCCCCCTTGGGGTCTATCCTTATCTCTGCATGTTTATTTTTCATTCTAACAAAAAGTGGATCAGACTCTATGCATTATTTTTTATTCACTGTAATCTTGAAGTCTTTACACGCTACAAAATATACTTCCATGATATCATTTCCAACAGCTACATAGTATTTCAGTAGGCTCTGAAATGTAGCCAACCATCCCTTTTATCAGCATGTAGGTATTTCTAATTTTTTTATGTTATTAAACTGAACAATATGAAATTTCTGACATTTGGTTGCCTTTGACCTAAGAATGGTAATTTCATTTGGTTTGACGTGATGTAAATAATACTATGATGAACATCNTTTCTTTTTTTTAAAGATTTTATTTATTTATTTGACAGAGAAAGAGAGATCACACGTAGGCAGAGAGGCAGGCAGCAAGAGAGGGTGAAGCAGGCTCTCTGCCAAGCAGAGAGCCCAGTGTGGGACTCGATCCCAGGACCCTGAGATCATGACCTGAGCCGAAGGCAGAGGCTTTAACCCATTGAGCCACCTAGGCGCCCCTATGATGAACATCGTTAAGATTGCTCTTCACATAATGATTTCAATGACTTGCTTGTATTCCTAGACATTCCTAGAAATGCATTTGCTGAATCAAAAAGGATGCATACTGGGGCGCCTGGGTGGCTCAGTGGGTTAAAGCCTCTGCCTTCGGCTCAGGTCATGATCTCAGGGTCCTGGGATCGAGGCCCGCATGGGGCTCCCTGCTTGGCAGGGAGCCTGCTTCCTCCTCTCTCTCTCTGCCTGCCTCTCTGGCTATTTGTAATCTCCCTCTGTCAAATAAATAAATGAAAAATCTTTAAAAAAAATAAAAAGGATGCATACTTTTAGGCAGACCTACACTTTAATACACTGACCTCCAGGTGTGTGTCCAAAGCAGACCAAGAGAACCAAGAGATGAGGGTGAGGAACAGTTTCAGGAGCCAGCTGTTGGGTGTCCTGGAAAGGGGTTTGGACTCAGCTTGATGGGGCAGAAGTGCCAGCTGCTTCTCACCCAGGTGAGACCCACTCTGGAGAGCAGTCAGCAGGGTTTTCGTAATGGGACCACCGGTGTTCGGTTAACAATATGGGTGGTTTGCCTGGGGCTTGGACATTCAGAACCCTGTCCAACATCCATCCGCCTTTAAAGCTCTTTTCCTGAGTTTACTACTCTCTGAGCCTTGAGATCAGAAACCCCCTTTTGCGGGAGAAAGGTGATTTAGAGATGACGGCTTTTTAAAGGACTCACCGTCGCCTCTATGGTTTTGAATGTTTAAAAATGCAGCTTGGCCTTGAGGGTGGACCCAGGCCTGGCTGTGGAGGGAGGTTCTGATGGATTCCAAGGCGGCAGGCCTCCCGAACCATTGAAGCGTGCAGGCTGAATTTTAAAAATAATTGTCCTTTTTAATGATGTAAAACATGTCATCGAGATTAAAAAATAAACACACTTTATTACTTTCCCAGTCCTTTCTTCCTCCCTCCCAGGGCCAGATGGGGATTGCTTGAATATTTCTGGCGTATTTCACATATTTAATAACGCCCTTGGAGGTTCTTCCAGATCTGATGAAATGTGGGATTGAACTCTGCCCATAGACACTGTTCTCAGAAAAGAGCGCTGGTGGAGAGAGAGAGAGAGAGAGAGAGAGAGAGAGAGAGAGAGAGAGAGAGAGTGTGTGTGTGTGTGTGTGTGTGTGTGTTGGGGGTGGGGACCTATCCTATTTTGGAAGCAGCTGGGTCTACAAGTCAGAAGGCCTGTACTTTTTTTCTTAAGCAACAAAGCAAATTGTTCCTCTGCCCCCCTGGTGCCTTTCGGGGGGTGGGGGGAAGAAAGCACTGCGGCTAAGCAGCTTCTGGAGAGAGTCAGGCCGTCCCCGACAGCTTTCCGCGAGCTCTCCTGAGCTGCAGCGAATCCAAGAAAATAATTAAAGCTTTAATTTATTTATACATCTTCTCTATAGCTGTCATAGGCCCAACAATCGCCGCCTCCCAATTTATGCGCGCCGAGCCCCGAGGAGCGCCAGGCGGCCGAGCGCGGGTCCGGGCCGGCGCGGGCGGGAGCGGGCGGAGGCCCCGCGGCGGGCGGCCCGATGCGGCGGCAGAACAATGGCCTGGCGGTGGCGCGCGCGCGGGGAGCGGGCGCACCTGGCTGACGGGCACCTCCCGAGACTCCCCGGGCCGGCGGGCCTGACAGGCGCGAGGCGGCTCCTTAATAGACTGCGGGAGTGTTCTCCGGGAGAAGTCTGCGGCGGTCCCCGAGGAGAGATCATCAGGCAGAGTGGTCCCCGGAGCAGGATTTATTAGCAGACAGGATGGGGAAGTTGATTAGCCTCCGCGGCTGAACGGACATCCTGTCAGACAGGCCTCTTAATCCAATCACTTACCTGTCGAGGGGGAGCCTCCCGCCCGCTGCCCGCTGCCCGCCGCCGGCGGGGAGCCCCCGCTACCTGCCCGCCCCCGACCGGGAGCTGCGGGTCCCGGGCCTGGGCCCGCCGAGGCTCTCCCTTGCCCCTGCTGGCTCCCTGCGTCCGGCCGCGGGGGCCACCTCCGGGGCACGCCCGGATTCACAGCCCTGGGGGTGCTCCTCCCGCGCACCGAAGCTTCACCTGCCTTGGCTTCCTTTTCCCTACTCCGGAGAACACCTGCTCCGGGGCTCTTGCCTCATTTGACCCCCAGCCGCCTTCCCAGCGACGCCCCGCGCTGGTGGCTCTCCCTGGTGGCCTCCGCTCTGTGCAAACCCATCTTCTCCCCTCCTTTCTCAAACTTCTGCCTGCTTCCCTGGCCCTTGCTCCAGTTACAGGGCCTGGTTAGAATGCTTTCCCTTTTTTTCCAAACCTAACTTGTCTTTGGAGGTCTGGTTCACAAGCCTCATCTTCCTTGATGACATCTCTCCTCCCTCCGTGCCCAGGGAATCTCTCCCTGTAAAACTGTGCCACGGTGAGGACTCTGGCCCCCAGTACCGCCTCCACCACTTCCTAGCTCTGTGACCTTGGCCAAATGACTTCACCTGGGCTTTCCCCCTTTTGCAAGACGGGGATGGTAACAATAAGTTCCTCGAAGATTTGTCGTGAGGACACAGGTGGTGTGAGAGGTTAATGGTGGAAAGCTGGGCGTGATGCCTAGTGCCGAGCAGAGCTCTGTGCTCAGCGTGTCTTACTCTGCCTCAGGTATTGATGGTGTTACCTCCTTCCCTGCGCCCAGGTCCATTAGGGTAGGAGCCAGGCCTTCACCATCTCACGCCCTCCTCCGTCTCTGCCTGCCCCCAACACCAAGTACAATCCTCTACAGATGACATGACTAAGTGTTTGTCGAGTGAGTGAAGGAACCACTGCCCCACTGCAGACCAAATCCTGGGAACCATTTCCGAGTGACCCCTTGAGGCCCCGTTCTGCTTGATCTGACCATGGAAGAAGCAAAAGGTTGAGGGACAGGGCTCCCATCTGCTTTCGTGAGGCAGGCATTGAGATGTGTGTGAGTTCTTGTCAAGAGTTTAGGAATTCAGACCCTATTGATCCACTGCATCTTCAAAGCCATCAATCATCATTAAGAAACAGGACCTGAGCCCCTGGATGGGGTGGCCGGGACTGGGTAATTTAGAGGATTTTACACACACACACACACACACACACACACACACACACACACACACACACACACACACAGCTTAAAGAAGTCAGCTGAGACAAGCACTGAACACCTAGCAGGCAGGGAGGGAAAAACCCAGGGAACTCGTAGGGACCAAAGGTAGCTGACCAGGAAGTACATCAACTTCCACTTCCTGGTGGAATCGCAGAGTTTTGTGGTTGGTTGTAACTATCTAATGAGTGTTTCACTTTGGTAAATGTGGATGCTGGGGTCTCACCCTAGTCCTGCCACCTCCTTCTGATGTTTGCCTCTTCTGGCTACTCACAACCCACCAGTCTTCCCTGGGTCAATGTCAAGGTCACCTGACTGTGGATTGGGCCATCTTCCATATTTCATTAAAAAACAACAACAACATAACAAACAAACAAACAAACAAACAAAAAACCCCAAACAGCAACAACAACATCACCGCCAGAATAACATTTTCCAGGCCACAGTCATCAGGCAATGTTCTCATGTCTTGATGTTTTTCAGATTTCTAAACAGGCCTGGTAATCTTGGCATGGTGGAATATACCACTGGAATGGGATTCAGAGGACCCTGGGCTGGTCAGTGCCTGCTGCTGACCAGAACCATCCACAGAGGCTCGGAGGCAGGCTCGGAACCAGATCTGGCCCAAGTTCTGGCTTTGCTACTTCCCAGCTGTGGAACCCCCAACAAGAGATGTGCCTTCAGTGTTCCTCTGTTTAAAATGGGGGTAATAATAATAACAACCAAAATGTATTAAGTTCTTGCATGAGTCAGGTACTGTATGATTCTCACTGAGCCTGGGAAGAGGGAAGGGGACCACATGTCCCAGGGCCTGCCACTCTGCCCAGCTTGTGTGTACTTCCTTGGGCCTCCAGAACCCTTCTGGAGAGGAGAGGCAGGAGTGGGTCAGATGTGATGCCAAAGAGGAGAATAATGTTGCCCAGATAAAAATCCCATTGTCGAGGGAAACGCTGCAAGTTTCCAAGACGATTATGGCTTTAAATCTCAAGCTACATGCATCACATAGATTGGGTGTTGTGAAGCACAAGGTCCCAGTTTCTCTGCCTATTAGGGCTTGACTTCTCCAGATAAAGTAGGGGGCTGTGACCCAGATCTGAGGAGAATAAACCGTGATTTTCCCGAGTCACTGAACCATCATTCGAGACCAGGGGCCTGGCTCCCAAATGTTCTGAGGTCTGGAAGGAGTCCAGGGTGATCTTGGGGACTATTGGGGCTCCTTGGTTCCCTGTGCCGAGCCCACCTCAGCTGTTGGCTGGTGCTCCTCTGTGCCCCTCCCCGCCGCATGCAGGGGCTCTGGGTAAGAGGGGCCAACAGAACCCTGTGTCTGCTCCTAGCCGATGGTGGAAGAGGAGTCGGTTGTTCTGGATGGGAGGAGTGGGGAGAAGGAGCAGCGCTCTGGTCTCTGCAGTTGTGTCGTGTGGGCTGGCTGAGCTCAGCAGCCCTGGTGGCGGGAGCAGGGAGACTGCTGGTTGGGGTTTCAGGGGCAGGGATAGTACTTTAGTAACCTTGGTATCCCTCGCACAGAGTAAGTGCTCAGCAAGTGTGTGGTTGGCTCAGGTAGCTGAGGAGGGGACTGCAGGGAGCAGAGTAAGAGAAGGGCGCTCCACAGGGAAGACTCTGCGTGAGGCCTGGAGGTGGTCACTGAGAGAGATGAGGCTGAAGAGTGATGGTCAGAGAACTCGAGGTCGGAGACACATAAGAGTAACCCTGTTCAGATTCCCTCTTCACTTTGAACCCATTCTAGGGCCCCAGCAGCCGCCTTCCAGGAGATATTCTGTGCACTTGAATGCCTCTGGAGGCGGGGAGCTCATTCTTCTCTTGACGTTCCTCTGAGCATCTCTGACCGTGGCAAAAATGAATTCCTTCTTAAACTAAGTGGGCATTGATTCTTTAAGAGGCCCCTACTCTTCCTTAAACTGTCTGCTTCTTGGGTGCCACATTGCCAAGGGCCTTGAGTGCCAGGCCAAGGGGTTTGGTCTTTATTCTGTGTGTAGAGGAGCCCTGGAGGCCTCTCGGCAGGACTGTGAGCAGGCAGAGCTTTACGCAGGAAGATGACTTCCTGGGCTGGGCTGGGACTAGAGCCCTAGAGACAACGCATCCTGATTTTTGTCTCTGCACCTGTTCGTACCCATGGCATTAACTCATGGACTTGAGGACAGATAACCAATGATAACCATTTCTCTAACCAAACAGGTCCAAGGCCAGTGTCCATGGGTATGGACCGAGAGGACGCACATATAAAAGTGTCTTAGGTTTGTCCCAAATTGGGGATTGTGGAAGTCAGTGTCTCCCAGACCCCACCTGGCCCCCTGGAGTTTGCCTTTCTGCAGAATCAGAGATAGCGGGCAGGTGCAGGAAGCTGAGGTCTTGCAGTGAAGGGAGTCTCCAGCTCTCCTCCATACCTGATAGAGAGAGGCCTCTGGAGGGTGGTAGCAGATGGCCATGGTGAGGACTGGCACTCAGCGGGACAGGCGGTCAGCCCTCCACCCTGAGATCAGGGCTTCTCCCGCCCCAGGATCCCTTCTGACCTTTGTGTTCTCCAAAAAAGTCAAGGTGATGACAAGACACATCTATCGCATCTCAGCCATCATTGCAGTTGAAAGATGGGCCCGGAGCAGGTGGACTGCTTCAATTATGATGGATGAGGACGGTGACAGCTCTCAGGAGAGCCACGGGAACCTGGCAAGTGTTCACTCAGCTATGACTCCTCTGGTAGCAATTTGACAAGATCAGAGCACTTTACAGAAGTGGAAAGTTTGGGGACCTCGGGGTTTGCTTGGCCCAGGGACTCTGTCTGCTGAAGCCCTCAGCCAGCAACGCAGGGAGGGCGGCTCTCCTAGGATTGCCAATACTGGGGAGCCCGGAGCAGCTGGTGGGGAGGGGCTCTGTCTCATGAGGCCTCATGGCCCTGGGCCCCGAGCTGGGACCTGCCTGCTTCAATTCCTCTAGCTGCTGACCAGGGGGCCTCATCATGGTCACAGCCACAGGCTCACGGACCAACTGAGCATCTCCTCTGAGCCAGGCCGTGTGCTGGGCACTAGGAGACAAGGGTGGGCAAGAGAGTCACACCCTGCCTGATGGCACTTTCTGTGTCGACTCCAAGTGAAGGGAGGGCCTGGGGCCAGGCAGCCCCGTCTGTTCTTGACCGTGAAGCTCCTCTTTGAGCTTCAGTTCAATCACTTTTGGGGCATGGTGGTTGGGGGTTCAGTGAGGTAACCTACGAGTAACACCCAGCTTGTCACAAGTGTTCAATGCTGGCTTTCCTCCTTCACTGATTCCCTTGTCCTCTGTGCGTTTCTTTATTCATTCAGCAAACTGGGGGGAGTACTTCTGGCATGCTGGGCATTGGGCTTGACCCCAGGGAATGAGATGTGGTCCTGTAGATGAAGGGCTCCTGTCTGAATCTGCTCAGGGAATGAGGCTGTGGTTGGCTCAGGCAGTCCCTTGGCCTCACCACCCCTCAGTGGCTGCTGGGTGGAGGTCCCCACCTTGCAGAGTGACAGCCGCACCATGCTGGCTGCAATCATCCTGGGCCCCTATGCCTCCCAGGCCCCAGTAGGCTTCTCTGCATCCGTTCTGCTCTGCAGCCAGGATTTGGGAGTCCCTCACTGCAGAGGGTCAGCTTCCTAGAGTTGGGGTTGGGAGGGGAATTTCACCCCAGAGGAGCTTCTGTTCCTCCACTTCTTACTAAGTAACTGCTGTTTCCACCGGGGGTAGTGGGAGGGGAGAACCAGACTAGACTCGGGTCCTGCCCTGCAGGGGCTCTCGGGCTGTGTGGTGGGAGGGCAGCATCAGGCACTGACGAGCACATGTGAGCTAGTGAGGATGAGGCTCAGGCAAACTCTGAGGGGTCTGTTGGCCATTCTGGCAGGGAGTCTGGGAGGGCTTCAGAGAAGGGACATCTTCTCTGGACTCAGAGGGACACCCCAGAAAGAGCTAAGGAAGCTCTGCCCTTGGGCAGGCAAAGCCTCCTGGACAAGCCCCTCCCCTGGGCCTCAGTGTCTCCGTCTGCACAGTGACAGGGCTGCCTTTGGGCATTTGAAGGCCCTCCTGGCACAGACATTGGCAGGTTCATTCCATCACTTTCTCCTCGGAGTCTACTCCCAGGGGAGCCAGCCTCTAAGCTCTTCACTAACTTGGGAGTAACTTCACTTGGGACTCTCCTCTGCACCCCAGACATGCCCTCCCCAACCCCGATACATGCCATAGTCCTTTTCTCTTGATTTGGAAGATGCTCAGCATAGTTATGCCCACACAGATACTGAATAAATACTTTTCTGTGCTTTAATAAATGATGGTCTTTTTGGCCGGGCAAGAGATTTTGATGGCGATGACAAGAATTTTTTTTAAAGATTTTATTCACTTACCTGAGAGAGAGGGAGAGTGCGAGAGAGAGCGCACAAGTGGAGAGGGACAGAGGCAGAGGGAGAAGCAGTCTCCCCACTGACTGGGGAGCCTGACCCCGGGCTCCATCCGGGGACTCCACGATCATGACCTGAGCAGAAGACAGATGCTTAACCGAATGAGCTACCCAGGCGCCCCATGATGACAAGAATTTTAAAATCACTCACTAGCTGTGTGTCTTTGGGAAAGTCACACTGTCTCTCGACCTTAATTTGCTCCTCAGTAAACGGAGTGTCAGTCCTGCCGGGCCCTTACCCTGGGATTGGATAAGGTTCCAACTCCAGGAAATAGCTGATAGAAGAGGAGAGCTGGGGAGGAAAGGGTGGTGGGGAGAGGTGGAATGTGTGCTAACGTGCCAAAGGGGCTCCGACCTGCTCTTTTAGCTTCTTGTTGGCTGCAGGTGTCTGTGACAATCTGAGACTCTGTGTAAGTGGTGAGAGAGGTGGTTTGCAGCATTTCCCTCCCTGGCCCTTGTGGCCACACTAGGACAGGCCTGGTTTCTATCTCAGGCCCCTCACAGTACTGTTCTTCGCAGACCAGATCCCTGTCAAGCCCAGAGGAGCCCACGGAATCAAGCCCACAAGCTCACTTGGGCTCTCACCTCCTTCTTCTCTTCTTGATAATCTTTGCCCTAACAGAGCAGATCTTTGTTCTTTCAGGGAAAATAGAACAGACCCATTTTGGATGCCACAGACCAGGCCTGTGGACTGAGGGGCTCTGGTCACACCCATGCCCACCTCATCCCACCCTGTCTCCTTCTATGAGCTCAAACTCTTCAAGTCCTTCTGAGACTGAGTCTCTTTCAACTTGCCAGGTTCATGTTTCAAAGAGCACAGGCTTAGGGGTCCAGCTGACTTGGGTCCAATCCCTGCCTCGGCCCCTTTCTAGCTGGGTGACATTGGCCAATCGTTTGATCTTTCTGGGTCTCAATTTTCTCAACTGCAAAGTGGGAATGTAACAGTGCCTATTTCATTGGGTGGTTGTGAAGAATAATGAGAAAACTTATGTGATGTTTGAGGAAACTTTATGATGTTTATGTCCATTTGAGTCCCCCCGCCTTTCTATGAGAAGAGCTCCCAGGATTCTGCCTCTGTGGCGAGGCATATGAACAAGTGGAGCCCGTCAGAGTCCATCCTTGGGATTTTATACTCTAGCTGGGGGAAACAAGGCCTCTTTCTTCTCTGTTGTAAAGATAAAAGATGTAAGCTCGAAGATGCCTGCAGACATGGTTCTGGCAGTGGAGAAAGGGACTTATCAGAAGAGACCACACTGGAGAGAAGCAGAGAAGTGGGGAGAGAGAGCAAGTCCTGTTTGTACTTGAATCCCTGGCCCCAGCAATCTCTCGGTCCAGCATCATCCCTGCCTGTCCTGTGGTTTCACCATTTGCATGAATGCCCATGACATTTCCCTTTTGAACTAAGCTGCCTGGAGCTGGTTTTCTGTCATTTGCCACCAAAGGGTCCCAATTCATATAAATATACTTAGTCCTGTAGCTGGCTTATAGCAAGAGCTCAGTAAGTGGTTGCCCTCAGAATTAACTCAAGTCAGGCTCTTTGTGGCTTGACATTGGTGCTGAATTTCCATCCTTGCTTACCTCTGGCCACCTTGTCAAGAGGACTTGTGTGTCCTCCCTGCCACGCAGCCCAGTCTCTCGAGCTGCCTCCGTGAGGCACAAAGCTGGCAGCAGCGCCGGCCTGTGTAAAACAGCACCATGGACAGTGGCAGCCCAGAACGCAAGTGCCTGCCACAGGACACAGACACAATCAAGCTGCCGACATCCTTCCCCATGTCGCCGCCTGATAATGAACAAGTAATTTATGTCCAAGAGTCAGTGGAGCCTGTCGCAGGCCGGGGCTGAAATGTTACTACGAGGGATTCCTATGAAGGTCATTGCCCTGCTCTTGTTGCTGTTCAGGGTTGTCTGTAAATGGCGTCCCCTTGGAGGTGTCCCCTTGTTTCTCTTGGCTTCTTTGGGGCGAGAGGCGTGCACATGTGAGGAGCTGGGCTGGGAAAAGCACTGAGCTTCTTCTGAGCCATGCCCTCGAAGTGGCCCTGGAATCCTTGCAAAGTCTGACCTTAGGTGGTCCACGGACGAGAAGGGGAGATCCAGGGTGGACCGGTGCATGCATGGCTGTGACGGACCTGTGAATGGGATCTGTGAATGGGGAGTGCAGGAATTAGGCATCCCTCTTTGTGGACAAAAATGTCTGCTAAGACCTACTATGTGACTTAATTTGAATCAAATGTTAGCTGTGATAGGAACAGTATTCTGGGGACAAGGTAACAGACTATTTCTTTAAGGGCATGGAAAAAGGCCAAGAGATAAAGGAGAAGAGATAAAGCTGGGCTAGTGAGTAGATGAATTCTTCAACCCCTTCCTGTGGGCCTTAGTTTCCCTACCTGTTCCTGGATCAGAGAGCCTTCCCCATTCTGCAATGGAGGCAGAGCATGTTTTAATAGTCCTGTTTCATGGGTAATGAAACTGAGGCTTGGAAATTATGTCATGCCGCTTCTATGTTCCAGAGCTGGGCTTTTAGCCTTTGAATAAACCAGTGTTCCATCCATCACCCAGCCCTGCCCACTGTTCATAGGAATTGTGGGACAAGCATTCTTATGGAGTCCTCCCTTGCAGAGGCTCAGAGGCCCCCCGTCCTTCCATCATTTTAGAGCGAGTGTTCCTTGGGAAGTTGTCAGGCTGACTTCAGTTAAAAGGGGGGAGGGAGCCCCTTGGGGAAGAGTCTTGTCTCCCCAAGGAGGTTTGGGTGCTTGTGTGCAATGCCTCAGCTCAGCAGGGGCAGCTTCCATGGGGGGTCTGGAAGCAAGATCATCCCTGCGTTCTGCACCGTGGGGTCCCTTGTCAGTGGCCCCCTTTCAGGTCTGTTTCCCCCTTCCACATTGGATGCTGGGGTTTCTGGCCAGAAACATGATCATCGCACCCTCAGCGGAGTGCTGTTTTCTTTTCCTCCCAGGTGAAGACTATGTTTAAACTTACTTGAAGGTTCTATGAGGGGGATAAAAAATAAAGAACTGAATGGCAACCTTCCTACTAAAAAGAGAACCTACCAGCTCAAGCCAAATGAGCCCTGCTTGCTGCTCACCTCACTACCGTGAGATGGGCATGGCTGCTTTGGCCGGGGGAGCTCTGTGATTACATTGCAGGAGGTGGGCCATGTCCATGGGGTAGAGGGATGCCGACAAGCTGGCCTGTGTGACCTGGGCTCCTAGAAAATATCCTTAAACCCAGGTTTTCCTGCAGGTCCTCTTGGCAGAACTCTGGGAGGCAGGTGAGACCTGGATTATCAAGTGCATTTCACAGATAAGGAGACGGGGCTCAGAGAGGGAATGTGGAGGGGACCGGCAGCTGGGCTGCAGGTCTTCATGCTGGGCCTTTGCTTTTGTGTCTCTGCCCACTCCACCCCCAATGCAGGTACAGAAAGAGTCGCCCAGATGCACAGGGCTCTGGGGCACCTGGCCAGTTGCTCTTTGAACAAGGGGAGGGGAGGGGAAGAGTCCCTAAAATGAGCACTGTCCTTGTCTGCAAGGGCAGCCCCATCACAAACTGTATTGGTTTTTTATTTTTATGGGAAGATTTGTAAAAGGAATACACGTTTATTTTGAAATATTGGGAAAATAAAGGTGGAAGGGGGTGATCTCACCCTTGCCTCCCCTGTCTGGCTGGTGGTCCTTTCCTTGCCTATTTGTCCTGAGCACGCCCTTCTCTACTGCTCGCTAACAACCCTCATCTCCCGAGTCAGACTGACTGCGTCCAGTGCTCTAGCTGTGTGACCCAGGGAAAGTTACCTAACTTCTCTGAGGCTCTATACCTTCAGCTATAAAAGGGGGATAATACTTAGGGAGACCGTTGAGGTCATCCAGACTGGGCCACAAGGTTGGGGCAACAGGCACAAAGCAAACCAGGATGTGTGGACACTCAGTGATAAGAGGAGTACCTATCCATGGGTTGTGATAGGATGAAATGATAAAATGTACAGATTAGTGAGCATAAAGCTGAGAGTCCCAAGTTCTCAATATAAGACAGCTTTCCTATTATTGTCGTGTGTTGTCTTCAGGCCTGGACATTGGTGACCTTCTTTTGAGGTCACCTGAGCCGAGACTCTTCACCTTCAGCACAGTTATCATTCCACATGGTGTTGGTGTTTGACTTCTCTGTAAGGCTGGGCGTTGGGAATAATCCTGACAGCTATGAAGCGTCCCTGCTTGGAGGCCTCTGACCATGATGAGATGAAATCCTGTGTGGTCACACAACGTCACTGGCCAAGACCCAGGAGGGCAAACAGCTCTGAAATAGAGATGAAGGCCACATCTGTACATGTATTTCTCTGTCTTCCACTAATACTTGCCAATGCTTATTACAGGATGGAGGTTGTTAGGGAGGTGGGTGGATGGTGGGAACGATGCTGCTGCTCAGTTAAGCTTAGACAATGCTTCTGGAATGCTCACTCCTGGGAGGTGGCCTCTCAGGTGAGCGCACCTGTTCCTGGGGGCTGGGATGGGATAGTCAGTCTTGTTGGTCCTGATGCCATACCCTGGAGAATTTCAGGGAAGCAGCGGAGGGGTCCCGGTAGTTCAGAAAAAGCCGCAGAAGAACAGTTAGAAATCCTGCGTCCCTGGATGTCATTAACCACAGTTAGGCCAGACCTTCCAGTCCGGTGCAGGTGTGCTTGTGGGCTCCACAGGAAGAAGTTTCATAGCTCAAGGTAGAGGCGCCCAGATGTGACTTGATTTTTCCTGTAAGTGCACTTTTATTTCCTCTTGTGCCCCTGATCTGCCTGATGCAGAAAAATCAATGTAGTGATTTCTAACTGAAGTCATTACTATTTGGGAACTTTTCAATGACTTCAGGTTTTGGATCTCTGTCACATTCAGGGTTGTTCCCCCATCGGAGTTTTCTCTCTGTCCCGTTCTGTGGGTTGGGCGTGCGGAAGGCGCTGTCCCTCTGCCTCCATCTCCCAGTTCCTTCAGGTCCGGGTGCACAGGGCCCTTTGGGTTCGAAGCCCACTGAGTGTAGACCTGCACCCATCCCCAAGGACCTTTCTGGCCACAAAATTCTGCCCTTCTCTTCCAGCCAACTTCAGTGACCCATTTGGGAGCCGTGAGTTTTCTGAATGCCCTCCTATGCAGTCTGGGGCTTCAGGAAAGTGTGTGGGGCTGGGGGCCGTACAGGCTCTGTTGTGTCTTTTATTCTTTGATCCTATTCAGACAACTGCCCTCTGGGGTAATGACCAGAGTCAGAGGGGACATGACACACTCTCATGTGGGGTGGTGACCACGGAGCTAAAGGGTTACGGGGGAGACGGTAAGAATAAACCGAATGATATCTCAAATTCATGTCCTGTGTCAGGAATTTTAAAAATAGAGCAGTGTTGTAAATACTGTTTTATTAACTTCTTTTACACATCATGAATATTTACCACTGTCATTATATGTTCTTTGTAATATCATTTTTAGTGACTGCACTGCATTTCATTGTGTACAAGTTTCCAAATCGAGCCATTTCCCTTTTGTTGGGCATTCAAATTGTTTCCATCTTTTTCACTCTCAGAAAAAAATGCTGGGATGAATTTCTTGGACATAATCTTTGTGCACATCTCTTTTTCCTCAGAATACACGTGGATGTTTATTTTAACATAGCCATGTGAGGATATTCCCACCTCATCCCAACATAAGCTCTCTTGCACATCTCCACAGACACACACACACACACACACACACACACACACACAGAGTTTTGAGATTGTGTCTGGCACAGAGCTGTCGCTCCACTGAAAATGTTCATTGTCTTAAGAGAGTGGGGGCCACCAGCCCATGGAAGGGCAGAGGAAAGGAATCAGGCTGGGAGGCATGGCATGTGGTGAAGAAGAGGGCCCAGGAACTCGGCTTTGGAGGAACAGGAGGGTAGAAAATAAACCGAGACAGAGGAATGGGTAGTTCAGCCGAGGAAATGGTGCAGGCGAGGGCCTGGACGTAGGAAGGGGTGTGTGTAGGGAAAAACCAGGAGTCTTGCAGAAGGGCATGGTGTGTGCGGATGTCCAAGAAAGACAGCTTAGAATGTGGCAGGAGAGAGAGAGAGAGGCCCCAGCACCCCCAGTTCTGGCCTGACCATGAAAGCTCTCTAGCTGGGCATGACCTTGGTCCACCAGGAGGGTGGGTGAGCAGCGACAGCAGATAAAGACAGGATACGGTTTAACTTGAATATCAGATAAAAATGAATAATCTTGTTTTGGTATAAGTATGCTCCAAATAAGCACGGGGCTCCCTTACACTAAACATGGATTCATCGTTGATGTGTCACTTGAACTTAACTGGGCATCCCGCGTTTGTGTTTGCTGGCTCCGGCAGCCCCATACGTACTGAGTGCGGTCGTGCCGCAGCTTCAGAGGCGTCATTACCATTTTTTGGGCCATTGCTTCATGAGCAAAGACAGATCGATGTGTGTGAATCCCCACCGCACCTAAATGCAGATAAACATGACGAACGGTAATGGCTGCAGAGGAGCCAACGGGAGCGTTTTCAGGGAGGTGAGCAATGGGAGTGCTGGAAATGAGCACCTGGGCACCACCTGCCATGCCCGGAGTCTCGGATTCACCAGGATTCTCTTCCGAAGAAGCGAGACTCAGGTCTGGAGAAACTCGGGTCTGGAGAAGCAAGTAATTGGGTCCCAGGCTAGCCCACTTAAAGTCCATCCTGCTCCTACAGGGAGAGAGGCTTGTGTGGGGGTTTGCCTGGAACCCCACTTCTCTTTGGAACCCTATTTCTATGGTGATGGGAACTCTGTGGTCCTTGACTAGGAAGGAAGGATGGAGGCATCAAGAACATACCTCCTTCAACCCAACCCTGGCTGCAGTGGTCTCCGGGCTCAGGGGTAGGGGAGAGAAGAAGGGGGAAGGACACGCATTTTACTGGAAACTGAGAAGTGGTAAAGAAAGCGAGCTCCTCCTCACCTCTTCTCTCTAGCTGTCAAACCCTTAGGGGAGGAAGTGGCAGGTACCATGCACCGACTATGAGCTAAATGCTTTGGGCACATTCTTTTAGGTAATTTTACAATTGTTGGGTGTTACCTCATTTTATAGGGATGGAAACTAAGGCTCAGAGAGGTGAAAGAAGCTTCCTAAGGTCAGATAGTACAAAAACAGCAAAGCTAGGACTTGACCTAGGTCTACATAGCTCCCAAATCTTGTGGTTTTTCTGGGTCATGTTGGAAATAATGCCCACCCTGGGCAGCAGGACCTGATGTCAAGGTTCCACATTTCTGACTCCCTGAGCTGCCCATAACTCTGATCCTGACAGTCTCAACATGGACTGGCCACTCATTTATTCACCAGGACCCTTGCTTTGTGGGTGCCCAAACTGGTGGCTGTTGTCATGTTCCCTGGAGGAGATCGGTATCTTTGCTACTTTTCCTAAAGCCCTCCCACACCCCTATCACCCCTGGACTACTTAGTCTCTGGGCTCTCTGAGCCTCGGTTCGTTCCTGTTCATGAACCCTGCCCCCCTGAATTATTGGTGACCCCAAGTGGAGAGTTCCTTGGGTAGGGGATGGGGCAAGAACTGAGTTGGTTCTGTCCTCCTTCTGGGTGCTCCAAATGTGTCCATGGAAGGGAGAGAGTTGAAAGCCTCAGAGGCTTTCCTGAGCTACAGCAGTCCAGTCAAGAAAGCTGGTGCACGGGGCACCTGGGTGGCTCAGTGGGTTAAAGCCTCTGCCTTTGCCTCAGGTCATGATCTCAGGGTCCTGGGATCGAGCCCTACATCGGGCTCCCTGCTTGGCAGGGGGCCTGCTTCCTCCTCTCTCTCTGCCTGCCTCTCTGCCTACTTGTGATCTCTCTCTGTCAAATAAATAAATAAAAATCTTTTTTAAAAAGTTAAAAAAAAAAGAAAGCTGGTACACTTGCTTAAATGCTGATCATTCTAGGCTGAGCTCATCTGCCTGGATTGTTTAATATCTGATGCCTCAGTAGGCATCAGATGTCTCACCCCCATGAAGTCCTAGACAGGTGTTCTGATAGGTATAATGTTGCCAGATAAAATATAGGACATGTAATTAAATTTGAATTTCAGATAAACAACAAAATAATTTTTTAGTTAAGTTGGTCTCAAAGGATAAGATAGACTATCTGCCCAGGGGTCTTGAGGGCCTAGAGCTGATCCAGAAAGGTGACTAGGGTTGCCTTTCTCCCCAAATTGTCCCCAACATATTATACCAAAAAATTACTCATTGTTTATTTGAAATTCACATTTAATTGGGTGTCCTGTTGTTGTTTTTGCTAATTCTGGAAACTGTAGATAGGTGGGCAGTCCTCCTTCCATACTAGTTCAGGGACCCAGGCTCCATCACCTTCTGGCCCTGCCACTATTTTTTTAAAGATTTTATTTAGTTATTTGACAGAGAGAGGGAAAGAGATCACAAGTGGGCAGAGAGGCAGGCAGAGAGAGAGGAGGAAGCAAGCTCTGTGCTGAGGAAGGAGGCTGATGCGGGGCTTGATCCCAGGACCCTGAGATCATGACCTGAGCCGAAGGCAGAGGCTTTAACCTACTGAGCCACCCAGGCGCCCCTGGCCCTGCCACTTTCAACATGTAGTTTTCAAGGTCATGATGCTTACTTGCATGAAACTGATGAAAAGGGAATAAGGATGGAAGATCATGTGGGGAGGTTTATATGTGACTAGAGTACCTGACTCTGCTCTCATTCCATTGACCAGAACCAAGGACATGACCATGCCCAACTGCAAGGAACTCTGGGAAATGTAGTCTAGCCCAGTGCTCAGGTGACATGGAAAGAGGCTTCATGAAGAGCTGGCCATTAAAAAGGAGGAGGTGCTTTTAAAAGAAGGCATGATGCCTTCTCTAGGGTCATACTGGGGGGGGGGTGGTTAGCTTTATTTCAGCAAACATGCACTTCAGGAAGGAACAAACTTCTGCCTATGTTTATTTTTTTCTCTTTTTTTAAAGATTTTATTTATTTATTTGACAGAGAAATAGAGATTACAAGTAGACAGAGCAGCAGGCAGGGAGGGTGAGGGAGAAGCAGGCTCTCCGCTGAGAAGAGAGCCCGATGTGGGACTCGATCCCAGGACCCTGGGATCATGACCTGAGCTGAAGGCAGCGGCTTAACCGACTGAGCCACCCAGGTGGCCCCTGCTTGTGTTTATTGATGATAATTCTTCCCTCTGCTTCCCTTACAGAAGCAAACAAACAGAACATTTGTTTTTTCTGTGTTGTGAATAGTTTTTTCTAGACAAAGACCTGGTAATGGATTGTCAAGTTTTATGTTCTTAAACAAACAGCAGCAGGGAGAGCCATAACTTGAATCTTGGCATCCACCAGAACTGGGATGAATCCTGGTCGAGCCTGGTACCACCTACTAGCTGTGGGACCTTGGATAAATTACTTAAACTCTCTGAACTGTAGTTCCATTATATGTGAAATAGGGCTAGTGGCATTTAGCTGATTGGCTTCTGTGAAGACATAGCATGGCACAACACTTGGCAGGTCACTGGAGCTCAACAAACAGGAGTGACCTTCCTGCTCCTGTCCCCTCTATGTTCCTGTACCAAGGCCTTGTCTTGATCCTGAGCTGAGCTTGTCTGGGGGACTGATGAGAGGGCCTCCAGGAATCTGCCTGTAGCACTGAGGTGAGCTGACCTGCTCAGCTTGGCAATAAGCCTGGAGTCATCAGCAGGGAGTAGTATCTGAGGACTTTCCTCCTGGTCCAAGTCCATCATGGACTCATGTCTGGGGCTTGTGGGGAGGGAGCTGCACTGGGTAAGCATGGCAAGGCCTGTTCTAATCCAACCTCTGCAAATCACTGGAATACAAGCCTCCTTGCAGGGGCGAGGGGGGAGAGGCAGTCCCCACAGAGACACAGGGTGACTGTGGACCTCCTACAGTTCCCAGCTCATCTGGGGTGGAGAAGATACTGCCTGGGGGAAGGTGGCTTACAGGTGGCCCCAAGACAGGGGTGGTGAGTTCTCCCATGACTTGATGAGAGCTGAAGGAGGAGATGAAGCAGTGGCTGGTAGGACTGGCTGATAAAAATACAGGAGACTTCCAGAACCAATTAAGGAGGTGCTGAAAGCAGCTAGAAATTTGGAATTATCAGGTGGAGGGGCACATTGAATCAGTGAAACATTGGCATCAGTACTAATGTGACTCCATTTTAAATGCAGAGCTGGTGTGGCTGGGCCAACCGAGGTTATATTATTTTCTTCAAAGACTAACTCTTGAAAATGTGGTACACACACACACACACACACACACACACACACACACACACACAACACTGGAATATTATTCAACTATAAAAAAGAAGGAAATCTTGCCATTTGCAACAGTGCAGATGGATGTTGAGGGCATTATGCTAAGTGAAATAAATCAGACAGAAAAAGACAGATATCATATGATCTCACTTATATGTGGAACCTGAAAAAAAAAGCCCCAAACAAAAAATGAACTTGTAGATACAGAGAACAGATTGGTGGTTGACAGAGGCAGAAATTGGGAGGTAAGAGAAATGAATGAAGGAGGTCAAAAGGTACAGGCTCCCAGTTATAAAATAACTAAGTCCTGGGGATGTAATGTGCAGCATGGTGACTAGTTAACAATACTCTGTTGTATATTTGAAAGTCATTAAGAGAGTGGATCTTAAACATTCTCATCACAAGAAAAAAAATTATAACTATGTGAGGCAATCAACATTAACTAGACTCACTGTGATCATTTCACAGTATGTACAAATATCAAATCACTATTTTATATCTGAAATTAAGATCATGTTATATATCGATTATAACTCACTAAAAATTGTGTAAGTATTTTAAAGAAAAAGAGAAAGAATAGCTCCCTCAACCAAATCTGATTGTTTTTTGCACGGGTGTTTCCCCCTGACTCCCACCCCTCAGATGATTTGTCTTTCCCCCTGAGGGGCTGTGCTCTTCAGCAGAAATGGTTTGCCTTCCTTGATTCGGACTCAGCCTCTCTGTTCTTTTCTTGCTTGCCTCCCACACCCCTCCTTATGGAAAAATTGTCTTCTGGTTTTGGAATCATGAATTTTGGGTGTGTGGCGTGTGCCTGGGAGAGCTTTATCTGCTCTGAAAAACTCTGATTATAAATAGTTCAATAATACATGTCCTCCTGAGTTTAAGATTCTTCTGGCTTATGTAATTGGAAATCTGGATGTGAAGCAAGTTAAAGTTGATGCCATAAAGACAGTAAAATAATTAATCGCATCGCTCTGTTTAATCGATTCAAGGGCACGGGAAGAGCCTTGCAGCCAGGGTGAGTCCTCAGGAGTGGCCCCCACTGCCGTGGGGATCTTGGCAGACACGGGGTGGGGGTGGGGAGGGCCGCAGAAATCAGCCTCAGGGGTCGGAGGATGGGTCCTCCTCCCGGTGTGCTCCCCAAGCGCACTGAAGCCCTGCCTGTAATGTGTCAGGCGTCTGTGCCCCCTCTGTTCGTCCCTCCCTCTGCCAGTAGCTCCCCGTCCCCAGCTTCTGGCGTAGCGTGTCTGTCCTGTGTACACAAGCCCTGTCCGACCTCTCTAGATGGAGTGCTCTGATTAGAATAATCCCCGTGCAGCTCACAAAGGACTTCTACATCCAAGCTCGTATTCTAGCCTCCCAGAGCTCGGTGAAGCAGGCAGAGCAGTTATTCTTTTCCTCCCTGCTTGTCCTAGGGGAGAACGGAGGCTCTGCTGGGTTCTGGGCGAAATGGTCCATTTCACATAGATCTTTCTCCAACTCACAGAGCTAGTTGGTAGAGCCGGGTCTTGCATTCCCATCTGGGTAACTTCTCAGCCCGGGCTCCCTTGGCTCTGCCTCACTGGCTCCTGGAGGGGTCGGGAGCACGAGGGGGTGGGCATCCCACTGAGGGAGGCTGCTCTGAGGGCAGGGACCAGCAGCGAGCTGGAGAGCTGACCATCGTTGCATGTTTGTAACATGCCGGGCGCTGTTCTAAACCACGTTCACACATCACTTCATTTGTTCTTCACATCATTCTCTGACATAGCTGCCGTTATTGCTCCTGTTCTGTAGATAAAGAAATTGAGGCGCAGGGAGGGTAGGAAACTTGTGCAAAGTCACACAGCTAGGAAGTGGTAGAGCTGGGACTTGAACTTATGTTCATAATTGCTGTACCTTGTGGGCTCCAGGGCAGCCTGGGAGCAACCTTGATGCAGGGTCGTTTTCCCACATGACTTGGGGCCTCAGCGTCTAGCCCAGGGCCCAGCATAGAGAAGGGGCTCCTGCGATGTTTATTGAAGGACCGGAGAGCCCAGTTTGGTGGGGTGCTCCTGCCTCTCGACGGGCCAGCTTCTCATCATCTTTATTCATTTATTCTTCTCACAAGTGTTTCCTGATCTGTCAGGCCCTGTCCTAGCCCTGGGGATACAGCGGTGTCTGCTTCTGTGGAGGCATGCGGGGTAGGGGCGGGCCAGCGAATCATAAAGGGGTGCGGTACGTGCGAAGATGGGGGCACCGTGGGGGATGCAAGAGGGCCAGCTGGGGGGGGCAGCCAGGCACGATGACAGTGGAGAGGGGACAGGCAGGGCATGTGGAAGGGATAGTGTCCACAAAGTCAGAAGGAAGGGGAGAAACAGACTCCTTGCTGAGCAGGGGTCATGACCTGAGCTGAAGGCAGACGCTTAACCTGCTGAGCCACCCAGGCGCCCCTGACCTGGGTTTTGATCTCAGTCCTGCCAGCTAGAAGCTGTGTAAACTCAGAGAGGTAATGTCACCTTTCGGAGACTGTTTTCTCAGCTGAAGTGGGGGTTTTAGTGATGCAGCTCTTACAGCAGTTGTGGGCTTCAGTAAGCTCTCTGGAAAGTATCTGGCATGGTTACAGGTCACTCCCAAGACCTTTGTCACCTTCTCTACCTGTTTTAGCCAGAACATAGTAGGTGCTTAGCAAGCAATTCAGAGGTTGCAAAGGGACGGTTTGCCTGGCTGAGTAGTGACAGGCAGACAGTCCGGGGTGACTGGGGCTTCTGAGCAGGGAGGATGCTGCAGGGCTGACATCACCTTGTGGCAGGCCAGCACCTAGAGGGTGGGGACCTGAGAGCTGAGGCTGCTGCCTGACTACCAGCTGCCTGCGCACCCTTGGAGGTTGGGTAACCTGCAAGACTGAGAAACAGGGCTCAATCCCTGGATGGAGGCAGGGCTAGCTTGTGTGTAGAGGGGCTGTATCTCCTCAAATTCTTTGAGGAGAGGAGGGTATTCAGCTGCCCCTGGTCCCCTCCTGGGTCCTGTCAGCCGGGAGGGGAAACCTGGTGGGGGAGGAATAAACTGGGGTCCACCCTGAGGTCCTCCCTGAGATCTGAACTGGAACTTGCCTCTGCTGAATCTATCTGCCTCATCTGTCTACCCATGATTAGTTATTCCCATAATAATTGCTAGCAGGATGAGTCAAGCCCTGTTTAAGTATATCATATATATATGTAATCAACCCAGTCAATCCCCATTTTACAGATGGGGAAACTGAGGCACACAGGATTAAATAGCTCAAGGTCACAGAGCTCACAGGTGGCAGAGTTGGGATTGGAGTCTGCTCCTAACACTCACAGGTCCCTCCCTCCCATCCCACTGTCACAGAAAGCCACATAGATCAGACAGAGCTCTTGTCCTCAGGCAGCGTGTCATCTGTTAGGAGGCTAAGGGAGGGACAGGTGAAGTACCGTGGGCCTTCAGAGAAGGAAATAGAACCATAATGACAGGTGTGTGTGTGTGTGTGTGTAGTTGTGGAACAGGTGCCATGGGCTCTTAGACACAAAGGGTGGAGAGGCATTCCAGATAAAGGATTAGCATGAGCTGAAGTTCAGAGGCAGTAAAATGTTGTGAATATACCACTTGATTAGGATGTTGGGTACAAAATATTGTCATGAGAAATAA
Source organism: Ailurus styani (assembly GCA_002007465.1). Taxonomy (NCBI): domain Eukaryota; kingdom Metazoa; phylum Chordata; class Mammalia; order Carnivora; family Ailuridae; genus Ailurus; species Ailurus styani. The sequence continues at coordinate 502,872 of LNAC01000377.1, read as the reverse complement.
GATTGGGAGTGGTTGGTTAGAGCAAAATTGTGGAGGACACTGATTATTAGGCTATGAATAATGGGATTTGTTCTCAGAGTACTTGGTAGCCACTGCAGTTCTTTATGCAGGAATGATGTGGTCTGAAGTGTGCTTCTGGAAGGCCATTCCAGCAGCGATGGGTGGAGATGAATTAGAAGGGGACAAGTGCCAAGATCAGAGAGGGATGGACTGAATGCGAGCAAGGAACCTACTGGCACAAGAGGGCCGTGGGAACAGGGTCAACAGAGCCAGACCAGGAAGAGCTGGGGACTCGGGTTTCTGGGCAAGAAAACTGAGAGGCCAGAGATGCCACTGACAGAAAAGGGGGGAACAAGTTTGGGGAGACTTGCTCTTTCTCTGGCCAGAACCATTCATTCAAACGCCACCTCCTCAGTGGGACTCAGCTTGCTTTCCTTCCAACAGTGATTACTTTATGTGATCATCGCTTGTTGACTGAATTAATGTGTGAACGTGCTCTTCAGCCAGGAGTGAATCTTCCTGTGCTCAAGAGGCGCGAGCAGGAAGCCAGGGTTAGCCTGTGAGCTGGGGTCCATTAGGTTGCCTCAGCGGCACCTGTGGCCTTTCCTGGACTCTGGGCAGGGGTAAGTAGCTCCCTTCCCAGCATGCCCAGGGGTCCCCGCCCAGTGCTCCCAGGTGGGCACAGCCCAGTCAAGAGTGTGAAGGTGGAACTTCCCGGTGGGTGGCCAATGAGGAGGTGCACTCCAGAAGAGTCGCCCCCGGAACTGAGTGCTCCCAGGAAGCCACGCCGGCCTCCACCTGGCTGCCCGCGGTGGCCAGAGTGGTTCTTCGTTTGCTGCTTCCCTGGGCGACGGGGCCAGACCTCACTTTTCAGGCAGTCTCCACTGCCTTGCACCCTTTTTCATTTGGGCAGAGGCCTTCAAGGATTCGTTCGGTGAGTCTGGCTTAGTTGTTCTTTCGTTTAACAAATGTATTCTGCACTACCAGGACCAAGCGCTGTTCTAGGTTTGAGGTTCCTGCTTCAGACCCTGTCCTTAGGGGCCTTACCGTCTGTACGGATGCAAGAAGGAAGTCAACCAACTCTGTTTACTTCGTAATTACACATTATTATAAGCATGACAAGAAACAAAATAAGGGGGGTGTAATTTAGGTTGGAGGTCTACATTTGAGCAGGCCTTAAAAGGATTCCATTTAGTAAGCAAAAGGTAGTTGGAGGTTGGAGAAGGTGCTGGAACTGAAATGAGCTTGCTACATCCAGGGCCGAAAAGCCAAGCTGCAGGGGAAGGCCCGAGGGGAGGGCAGAGGAGGGCAGGTCATACAAGATTCAGGGTGTTTTCAGTTTAGATTTTTTCCAAAGGGTACTAGGAACCCACTGAAGATTTTTTACCAGAAAGGGCCATGTATTTTTAAAACAGTCACTCTGACTTTGTGTGTAGAATGGATTGGGGAAGAGGAAGAGGATTTTTATGGGGATGGCCTAGTTTTCCTCTTCACTGTAACTGGTCACTAAAGGGAGTTTGAGACAAGGCAATGTTTAGAACACTGAGCTGAAGGGCTGTGCATCAGAGGAGACAAAGATTAGCTCTAATCCTCTCCAGAAATATAGGAGTTTGCCCCGTGGCTTTGGGAAGGCAACTTTGCAGACCCAGATCAGCGGTGGAGGGAGGAGAGAAAGGACACGGACTGTGTCACAAGCCACACAGGCCTCCCACCCATGTGCCTCCTACACCCACGTGCACTCCTTACATCCTTTCTGAGGCCAGTGTTCCTTTCCTGTTACAATACTGCTCCTCCCCCCCACCCCAATTTCCTGGCTGGGTTATTCTCTAGTCCTGGTTAGCTGTGAGACAGGACTCAAGTGTCTGGGCTCCTCCATTTCCTTGCCATAAGCCCCTCAACCTCTTGCTTTGATGTTCCGATTTCTGAGAGTCATTTGCCTCCCAGAAATCTCACTACCCAGATCCTTAGTTGAAACAGGGTCCAAACAGTCCGCAACCAGCGACAAATGTCCTGTTTAGGTGGCCAACTGTGGTTGGACAGGAGGCTGCACTGACAGTCCTCCAGACTGTGGAGACCACAAGAGCAGAGACTAGTCAGTTTCTACCCATCACTGTGTTCCCAGCACCCTTCCTAGAGTGTAGTACATCTTAAGTTAATACTTGTACTAATGATGCCTTACCATGTTTTTTCAAGTCTAAGGCATCATCGCTTATAAGCAACACTGTGAATTCATTTGTAACTTTTCAGGAAATGCAAAGGAGGATCATGACATTAAACACGCGCCTCAGTTGTAAGGTGCATTCTGACAATAGGAATGCTAAAATGTGAAAAAAAAACAGTACGTGTGCCCAGAACTTTTGTGATTCTCATCCTTCCAGACACCTGCTCATGTGGCCAGTTCAGCTGTAAAGAGCACATTGTTTTCATTCTCCTGCCAGTGCTTACTTTTGTGGAGACCTATCCCCAGGCCTGTGGGTTTTCTGACCAGTTTTCCTCTCCTCCAGAAAGTAGCTGTGGCCCCCAGGCAGCAGTTGTGCATGGATGAACCCCTGTGGCCTCTTGCCGTGACTTTGTAAAGGACCGGCTCTGCAACGTATTTTCTTTGGACTTTATAGGAATAATGGCAGTGACATAAAACTGTGCAACCAGATTCAAATGAAAGGACAAATGTAGTTGGCCAAAATGAACAATTATAGGAAACAAAGGGAAAATAACGATTAAAGATCTTTCATTACAGCCAGCTAATTATCATGAGTTCTGGACTTAACTGTTCAGGCATAGAATTAAAAACCTTAATTATATTGTCACCTTTGTCTCTCAGCTCCCATTGCCACAAATGAATCCATTTACTGTAAGTGCCGCTGATGAGCAGAAATTGATGGCAGTCCCAGCGAGGTGGGAGAAGGGGCCCCGGAGTGTGGTGGGGGCTGTGCACCAGGCAGCACTACCAGGCCCGCACAGCTGGGCGGCATCTGCATTCCAGGACATTATAAATTAGAAACACTTTTAATGAGACAAATACAGGTTTGATGGATTTTATGATTTCTTCTCCCCTTCAAACCGCTAACAATGCCGCTCCTCCTCTTTCTTCTTTTCTATTAGAGCTGGCCTCTTGTTAAGTGATTGCATTAATGGTCTTTGGAGACAGGCTGAGTGTGGGAGGACAAGGGGGACTTCCCTTGTGAGGGTACTGGAAGGCTCTTCTCTCTAAAGGAAGACAATTCCCAGCTGTTGTTCCAAATGGGAGCCTTTTAAGGTCCAGAGCAATGAGTGGAAACGTGAGATTACTTTCAGCATGAGGGAAATTGGAAAAGGAAGATGCAGGACGGTTGGGAAGATAAAATCCTCAAAACTAGCCAGTTGCTTGGTCTGGGAGGCCAGCCAGTTCCGTGAGAGAAGCCAGGTGTGGCTACTAGAGGTGGTCAGGCAGTCAGTTTCTTGACTTCAGGGTGGGGTGCGGTACAGCTGGGAGTGAGGAGCCTTAGAATTATAATCAAATGTGGTATAGTGGTTATGGACACAAACTCAGGAGCCAGACTGCCAGGGCTTGAATCCAGGCTCTACCTCTTTCTGTGTGACTCTGGGCACATTACTTAACCTCTCTGTGCCTTGACACCTTATCTGCAAGGTGGAGCTATTGACGGTACCTACCCCATAGGATTGTTATGAGGATTAAAAGAGTGAATATGCATACAGCATAGAACAGTGCCCGGCCGATTGCAAGAACCTTGTAAGTGTCAAAAATACCAAGTTAAAAGCGTCCCTGAATTCAAATATCGTCTTCATTTAATGGCATTGCGACCTTGGACATGTTACTTAACCTCTCAATTTCTTCTCTAAAGTGGGAGGAATCACCAGATATACTCCGGAGGTTTACACTGGTGAGTCCGTGGAAAAAAATGGGAGCGTACAGCTGCTCCGTTCTCTTACTCTGCCTAACTCCAGCTCTGCTCTGAGCCTGCTTAGATTTCAGAGCTATGGGGAGAAAAGGCATGCACATGTTCATGGAGAAACGTCACCTAAAATAAGCTGAAAGCAATCGGCCGGGGCGGCGTGGGGCGGTTCCTGGGAGGCCGGCGGCACTGGGCGCAGAGCAGATCGGGTAGTGCGGCTGGCCTGGCTGCACGTGGGTCGAGGTCTCTGGCTCACCCGTGTGTCTGGAGAAGGGGCGCAGGCCTGCCCTGGCATAGGCACTCCTGTCTCCTATCTTTGGAAGCATCGGGAGCCTGTGTTGCCATAGTGACAGGGGAGGAGTTCATGGGATGGAACTCCTCCCAGGGCTGGCGGTGGGATGGCGGCAGGTGTGGAGATGCCCCAAACAAAAGGGTGAGCACCTCGGCCCTGCAGGGTCACAGCCAAACCCAGGTTGCGTGGGTTTCGGCCTCTGCTGCCCAGAGAACAGGAAGGAGCGTCACTGCTGAGGGCCTTTACCCCCGTGTCTGGTCACCCCCCTCTGCTGCTGCCCACCAGGACAAAGACTGGAGGGAGAGCTGTCGGGGAGATGCCAGACAGCCTGGGTAGAGAGGATGGGAGTACCAGTTAGAGACAGGAAACAAGGGGCAGGGTGAGTGTGTGGAATCCCCATTCCTCGAGTGAAGAGCCCTGACAGCTGGGTCTGTGGATCACCACAGGCCTTTACATCCTTTATCACATTTGTTTCTCCCCAAACCCTGAGGGTAACCAGAGCTTGTTATCCCCATTTTACTGATGAGCCAGCTGAGACTCGGTGAGGTGATGAGCCTTTCCCGGAACTGGGATCAGATTGGGATCAGGTCCTGTGTCTTTTTTCCTTAAAGCCATGAGAACTGGGAGGACTCTGGGATTGGGGGAGTGGGCTAAGTGCCATGCTGCCCTCGCTCTAGGCCTTTGTCTTTGTTGGCAGAAGCCCAGGACCCTTCCTCAGCCCTCAAACCAGGTTTCTGCCAAGCAGCTGAAAGCAGCAGTTCGAGGTTGCTCTATTAGCCGGTCTCCACCCCCCTGACGGGGGTCGTGGTGCCGAAGAGCCGGGCTTAAAGGTTGGGAGCCAGCCTCCCCCCGACGCCCCCCACCCCGAGCTCCCTGTGTGGGCTTCTTGGCTCTGAGGCTCAGCTTCCTCATGTATAAAATGGAACAAACATGACTGGCCTCCCACTTCACAGCTTAGCTGGGGATGTCGACACAGTAGGCTGTGAAGAGGCAGGAGTTGGGATGGCAGCAGGCGTGGCTGGTTACCTGGCGTCCCCGTGGCCCCAGAGGGTCAGGCCGTGTCCTCCTGAGGATTCTTTCCCATCTGGCTCTCCCCTCCTTTGCCTTACACTTTACTGTTCCCCAAACTCCCAAGACCCGTTCACACATTTGTATCTCTGCTCAAATGGTTCTTCAGCCATAACTGCCCCTTTCCCTGTCCCCAGCCTGTCAATGCTGACTCCCTCTCTGGATGCTCTCCTGACTCCTCACCCCTATCTCTGCCCCCCATGAGCTGTCCCTCCTCTGTGTCACACTGTTCTGCAGAATCATCTGTCAGGACAACTGAGACACTGTCTAGCCTCCGTTTCCCTAGTAGGAGTTCCTCTCCTTGGCTAGACTAAGCTTCTGAAGGGCCAGCATTTGCTGAAAGCCCAGTGGGGTTGGGCTGCCCTGTGCTCCTCCCTTTCTAGTTGTGCAGACCGAGGCTCCAGTTAGACAAGTGTTTCACCCAAGTGCCCCCTGCAGGCTGGAGGCAGAGCTCACCATCTCGGGTCCCCAGTTCGGGGCAGTACTACCTCCCCCTTATTCATGTGGGCCCTGCTGCAGAGGCCAGGGAAGCTGGAGGGAGCGCACGTTTAGTTACAGATAACAGAATGACTTTAGCTGCTTAAGAAGAAAGGGATTTGGGCGCCTGGGTGGCTCAGTCAGTTGAGCAACTGCCTTCAGCTCAGGTCATGATCCTGCAGTTCCGGGATCGAGTCCCACATCGGGCTCCCAGCTCCATGGAGAGTCTGCTTCTCCCTCCGACCTTCTCCTCTCTCATGCTCTCTCTCACTCTCTCTCTCTCTCTCAAATAAATAAATAATCTTAAAAAAAAGAAGAAGAAAGGGATTTAAGACAGGGAACTAGGTGCTTATTGTCTGTTTGGAGGGTGAGAGGAGTAGACTCTTGGCCGGGTCTCCAGAAATGACTCCCAGGACAACACTGCAGAGCTGGCTTGCCAGAGGAGCCCCAGCTCTGCCGGAGTCAGGGAATGGGGGAACATGCTAGACCCACAGCTGTAAAGCAATGGTGCCTGGGCCGTGCTCCTTGACATGTGATGGCCCCTGCAAATACTGCAGCCTGAGCTGAGCCCTGCCCCGCCTTCCCCTGCCGAAGACACTGCTCAGGTGCATCTGACTGGCTGAACCTGAATCCCATCTGGACCCTCAGCGGCAGGGGCCTCCGGGAAATGGGGCTTTAGGCCTTCTTGGCTCTATGGCACAGGAAGGCCAACTGGAAGGAACGAGACAAGACATTGAGCGTCATGCTACTGTGTCTACCCCACAGCCGTGAGGTTGAACTGAGGCCAAGAGTCCAGATCCAAGCTGGACAGGAGGCTTATTTATTTGAGAAGAACCTGCCCTTGGCCAAAGCTCCTACAATGTCCCTCTTTTAGGAAAAGGAGTCCTGTACTTCGAGGCCAGCCTGGGATCCCGAGCTCTGCCAGTAGCTGGCAAGTGCCTTTGGACAGCTCCCCCACCTACGTACAAGCCCGCGCGCAGCGTTCAGTGGGGCGTGCATGAGGACCCGTGGGGAAGAGAGTCTGTGGCTTAATCTCCGGCCGAGCCCATGTGCTACAGTCATGAAGACTTCGGACCCGGGGGTCAGGCCCCTTGCCCTCCAGGTCACCATTCTGGGAGCCCACCTCATTCTGCCATCACCGGCTTGAAAGTCAGAGCCTGGGCAGGGTTAGAAGCACTGGTGTGAATGCACATGGGCCGTCAGCCAAGCACGCGCCCTTCATACTACACCAGAGTGACTTCAGAACCGGGGCTGTAGCTTCTGGGGCCCCCTCCTCCTCCGAGTCAGGACCTGGTGCACAGAGAGGTAGAGCAAGGAATGTGCCCCAGTCACCAGGCCAGAGGCAAAATCCTCTTGTGCCACAGGGTATCCTCTAAGCCTCAGTGCTCCCCGCGGTCACATTGCTTCCTGCCAGTGCCACTCCAAGCGTCGTGATGGGGACTGAGACACAGTCCACGCCCAGCACTCAAACAGCCTCCGTAAACATCTGCTTCCCTGTCATCAGCCAGTGTCCCCGCTGACGTGTCCCTGCTCTTAACCCGTGTGGCATCATTCCTTTGCCTCTCGGGAGGACCGCTGCCCCTGAGGCAACATGCACGTGTTGATCATTCAGACCTGATGAGGAGCTGACCCCGGGGCCTGAGGAAAGGGGTGGGTGAGGGAGCGGACCGGACCACAGCTCCTCAGCCCCGGCTGCACACCGAGAAATAACCACGCCAGCTTCTCTGGCAGAGGTGGGATATGATAGGTCCAGGTTGGGGGCCGGGCCTCATGTTTTATTTGTGATTTATTTTTCGGCTCCCCAGTGGTACCTTCGGGCTGTGGGGGCTGAGCCACACTGGGCCAGGTGTCCTGCTGCAGTCTGATTGGTTAGGACAGAATAATAACGACCGGAACATCTTACCGATGCCTGTGCATGGCCTCCCCGAATCCTTGCAGGATAGGAATTAGATCCCCTTTATATGGATGAGGAGACTGTGGCTTGTGGGGTTTGGATGATCCTGACCCACAGGCCTGGAAGAGCAGTGAAGAGACAGAAGAGGGTAACTTTTGCGGTCTGGCTTTATTAAAATCCCCAGGAGGAATTACCAGCAACAGAGAATCTTTCTTGAGGCCCAATTCTAGGCTTCTTGTAGGAGCGGAGTTCGGACTACCTGGTGGGGCCAGACTGTCCAGTCCTGCCTTCCTCTGATCCCAGCCTGTCCTTGTCTCCTGCTACGGGGGACATGAAAGGGGCCTTGCTGTTCTACGGGGCAGCCTTCAGCCTGTCCAGACCCAGGTAGATAGCTCTGATGTGGGGACAAAAGAACCCCTGCCTGGAGCCTGGTGCCATTCCTTCCAGAGGACCCGTCTGCGTTGTGGCTTCCAGAACTCAGCCGGCCCCGAGAGAAGGTTGTCGCATGGGCCTGGCTCTCAGATCAGCTGCTCGGTCCTCCCAGTGAGGATTTCAGCTCTCGGCCCATGACTGGGGCACATTCATCACCCTTAGTGTCTCAAACAGTGAAAGAGATGGGATTATAGATGGCACCGGGAGAAAAATGGAGATCTTGCTCCCGAGTAAATGAATTTATCTATTCCCAGACCCAGGTCGGACAACGCCGGGTGGAGGAAGTCATTTATCTCTTTGAGAGATGATTTTATAAATACAGTCATGGATGTGGCAGTTCTGTGCTTTCCAACTTCAGGGCAAGATAGGAAGAGTCCAAGTGTCTTCTGCCGCGGAAGACAGCAGGAGGCCCCACGGTGACCAACTGCTCCGCCTGACAGCAGGGTGCAGGCATCGGGTGCTAATTACCACATCCTCTTCTGAACTGGAGTCTGTTGTTCCTCTTCGCTTCCTTTTGATTATCTCAGGGCGATTTTGAGAGAGCCAGGGACAAATTTAAGCAGAGCTGGTGTGCACATTATTGCAGCCTCTCTCGGCTTAAATGGCTCTCTCTTGAAAATAGGCCTTTTTATTTATCTTTTCGCCTCCTCTCCTTAAATTGTAGCCCAGCCCTTAAAGGCATGGATTGATTGTACATTTCCTTTGCCTTGGAATGAGCCTGTTCATCACTTCCGAGGGTCTGAAAATAGAAAAGGAGGTAGGGATGCTGGGGAGATGCCTCCTCCCACCAGCCTCTCCTGTCCGATCAGACCAAAGGCAGCTCTGCCTCCAACTTTGATTTTTAAAGAAGCCACTTACAGATTGCATTAGGGACGGGTGGGTGCAAAGTTTGTGCAGTGGGTAAATGGAATTGTTTATTTCCTCATGAGCGGATGGACCTCGGCCCTAGGACAGGTGTTGTTAAAAGCCGGTTTAGATGAGGGAAACGGCTCTCCGGTAGTAACCTCCCAGCACAGGTTGCACGTAGAGTCGGAACAGGTGGGCCCGGGGCCTGGGAGAGGAAGCCATTTCTGAGGGCACTGTCATCAGTCAGAGACCTAGGAATTTTGTCCCAGGACAGTGATCTTCACCCTGACTTCTGATCTGGGAGTTAAGGCCAAACCTGGGACCAGAGGCTGGGTCACTGACACTTTCGATGACATTTTTCTAGTCTCTCCCAATCCTGACTTTGTCAACATTTTAACTCTTGGACAGCTTTTGCGGGGAGGATAAGAGGTGGGGCCTACATCGTGCCTTGGCTGGTGGCCCTCGCTGGTACAGGTGGTCCTGGGGTAACAGGCCCCAGTGCACCACCGGGCACCGTGGGTGGCCTCAGGCCGGAGGAAGTACCGCCAGCCAGCCCACACGGTTACTTTCCACGAGGCCCTGTTGCCAACGCTTCACATCTGTCGACGCAGTCTCTCAACAGCTCTCTGATACCATTATTATTATCCCCACTGTGCAGATGAAAACACTGAGGGGCAGAAAGGTTCTGTCCTTGCTTATGATCACACAGCTAGTGAGCGGCAAAGCCAGGATCCAACCAGGCAGTCTGGCCCCTCAGCTGGAGCTCTTAATTGCCACCCCAGAGAGCCTGTGCTGGGTCTTGGGGGATGTATCCTGGGTGACCCAGCTGCCACTGCCTTGGGCTTGGCCCACTTGGCTCCCACCTGGCCATATCCCAGCCTCTCGGCTGGATGCCGTGTTTGCCGCGTGGGTCCAGCCTGCAGGGGCCATTCCAACACCAAGAGCTCTTCTCCACACCTCCCCCCTCACATCCCTCCCTGCCCTCCTTTCTCTGGCTCCTGGTCATGTGATTCTGGGGGCTTCTGACCCTTCTAGTCAGGTCTACCTTTCACAGGCTCTAACCAGCCAAACTAAAGGATTCACCACCTTTTCCAGATAAGGTGTTTCCCTGCCTCGGAGCATCGCTCCTTCCTGGAATGCCTGTTTTCTGTCCCCGGCTGGCTCTCTCCATCACACCTCCCCAGGCCCTCAGCATGCTAGCTATGTGCAACAGTTGCTTTGTTTGTAAAGGAAGTTTTCTTGCTTTTCTTTTTGGATCCTAAAAGAATTCTAGTGTATTTAAGAACATTTGAAAAATAGGGGTGCCTGGTGAAGTGAGTACGTGGCCGACTCTTGATCTCAGCTTTCAGGATGCTGAGATCAAGCCCCTCGCTGGGCTCCACGTGGATGTGAAGCCTTCTTAAAAAAAGAAAAGAACATTTGAAAAATATAGACAGAAGGAAATAAAAACAGTCTGGGATCCTGCCTCTCCTTTTGATGTTTTGGCATACATGTGTTCAGTCTTTTTTTCTTCCATTTTTTAAATTGTGAAATATTTCAAATACAGACAGGATAGAGAATAATACATTTCCCTGGGCACCCACCGCCTCTTTGATCAACCCAGTAAGCTTTCTATGTATATATGCAAATTTAGTTTTAAACACTCTGGGATGGTGTTGCACGTATTGTCCACACTGTTTTGAAAGCTGCTTCCTTCTCATCCCCCACCTCATAAATCAAACATGCTTTTCCGTGACTGAGAGTATTCTTTGAAAAGATGTACAATAGGTGATTCTGGGAACCAATCCCCTATTTCTGGACATTTATAGGCTTATTAACAGCATATAAGAATATCAATTTTAATGCATCTTAGCGAGCATTGAGTATTAAAATTTTTTAGAAGACATTGTCCATTATGAGTGAATAAAAAGAATGAGTGGCAAGGGCTCTTTCTTGGGGGTGATAAGGTCTCCTTGAAATGCGTCATCACGTTGCGGCTCTCCTTGTGGCCAGCTCAGATGCCACTGCCTATGCGAATATGGGTGGTGGTGGCTGGGGGTGAGGTCAGGGCACAGGGCTGATTTTCCAGACCATCTCAGTGTGACTTTTAGATGTCAGCCAAGTCTGTGAAGTGACCATGCAGCCAAAGTCATCACCCTTCTGTGGGCCAGGCTATTGTGCTCCTCCCTTGCTGCTTGGATCAATACCGCACTTACTGCAGATTAGCTAAATGAGCCAGCGCAGCTGGGAATGAGCTTCTAGAGACAATTACTATGGAAAATGCAACCATATTTCAGTGGGCACCACATGCATGAAGCTCTTTGCAAATATCAATATATATTTGCTTGCTTGACAAAAACAGATCAAACCTAAGTCAAGAAATGAATCCAAATGATTGGACTGTAAATGATCCTTGTTGTGCAAAGTGTGGTGAAACCTTGACCTTTTCAATGGTTGCTGTTGTTCAGATTGTGCTGGAACTAACCAGCCTGGCAAAACCAGCTGGTGGCTGGCCCATGCTGAGTTTCGTGCGGTCATCTCGGGGAGAAATAGCGATGACGCTGACAGTGATAACCAGTCATATTTGCAGAGCGTTATCTCACTTGTTCTTCACCGCCACCTTGGAATGCTCAACAGATGCTTATTTAATAAGACAGTTCACCCATTGAACAAGTAATTACTGAGTAGCTGGTGGATAGTCTGGCGTTGTTTGGGGTGCTGGGGAAACGGCAGTGAGCAAGGCAGGGTCCTTTTCAGGGGGACATACAGCCATATGGGGTGCGGGCAATAAACAAGAAAACCAGCCAATGGCTAAGCAATCCCCACTGGGGGAAGTGTCGCAAAGAGCGGGAAATGGCACTGGGGAAAGCAAACGTGGGTGGTGGTGCCTCACATCCATGGGTGGTGGGAGAGGGAGGCGACATTTAAGTTGAAATTTGAATGATGAGAAGGAGTGAGCAGGGCCAGAGGAGCAGGGGTGCTCCGGGTGAGAGCCTGCCGTGGGGCCAGCAGTTCCAGGGAGCCAAGGGCTGCGGGCGCGGCCGGGCTGGTGGAAAGAGTACAACAGCGCCGTAGTCAGGCGTCAGGCTAGAAAAGCAGCCGGCAGCCAGGGCACACAGGGCCCTGTGAGGCCCTGTAAGGAATTTGGACTTTATGGTAAGGGGGCATGGGGAGCCATCAAGAGGTTTTATATAGGGGAAGGACAAGACCCACTTTACATTCTAAAAAGATCACTCTGCGTCCTGAGTAGGGAATGAAAAATACTCTATATTCATCTGGCTAGCTGGTTCCAGAAGAATGACAAATGTAAGTCGACAGGCTGGTGAGGTGGGGGGAACCGTGGGTAGATCCTCTGAAGGGCTTTCTGGGACTCGAGGACCTGCCAAGGCTGCAGGCTCTGGTTCTGACTTTGTTCCGACTTCAGATCTCCTCTCAGTTTCTCTTTCCCTTGGGATGATTTGTCACTGGCATGATTTTTGGCCCAGTTAAATGGAAAGGCAAAGAATAGAAGGAAAAGAGAAAGCCGGGGACTTTGAGGGGGTGTAGCAGGAATAACTCCCGGGCCGTCCCAGCCTGGGGTGCTCTCGCGTGTGGGTTTTCACCTCAAAGAAGAGCAGGGGAGCCCCTCCTCACTACCTGCTTGGGGCCCTAGGGCATGTGGAGATTGTCCTCCGAGGGGAGCCCCACAGTGAGTTGGGCAAGGCTGCCCCCCCTGCCCCCACACGCTTGATCACTGGGCTGTTGGTGGCCAGTGCTCGGGGAGCAGGTGGCCCTAAGTTCCCCACTCACATAGAGTGGGTGGCTTGTTGGCAAGGCCCCCGGCCCTGGGGCCGTGCTTGGGTTCTTGTCGCCCACCCAGCACGACCCTGGCCACAGCCCACGCTCGGACAGCCGTCTGTGACTGGCTCTGGTGTCCTGCCCTGGGACCCAGCAACTCCCCCCCCCACCCCCGTTGTCTCCCCCACAGCCTTCTGAGTTCCCAGCACACCTTCCTTACTCCACCACATGGCTGTCAACCAGGAAACAACTACAGTGCCTTTTCTGCATTGGAAAATAGGCTTCCATTCTAGACAAAGAAGTCTGCATTGTGGGGAATATGAGGGAGGAAGATAAAGATGCCACTTCCCTCTAGGCTGTCAGCAAAGTAGAAAGTTAAACAAGTACACAAATGTTTAAAGGATCAACATTAAAGACTGGGAGTAGAAAGTACAACTTCACAATGGTAGTAGTGGAAGGGCTAGAGAAAACATCGCCCCCTAGGCAGTCAGATGCCTCGTGATGTACTAAGTGATGGAGCAGGAAAGGGAGAGAAGTTGAATTTCACTGCATGACCCGGTAGAACATTCTTATCTGGCCCACTAAACCTGGGGGCGTGTTCTGTCGAGGCTGATGTGGGGGGAGGCGTCTCTAGTTCCCCTGTGCGCCAGTCCATGATGTACACATCTGTTACTCCTTAATTTTTTTTCCTAGATTTTATTTATTTAAGAGAGAGACAGAGCATGAGTGGGGGAGGGGCAGAGGGAGAAGCGGGCTCCCCGCTGAGCAGGGAGCCCGATGTGGGCCCATCCCAGGACCCCGTGATCATGACCTGAGCCGAAGTCAGACGCTTAACTGACTGAGCCTTCCAGGCGCCTGTGTTACTCTGTAATTTTAAATTTTAAACTCCTTGGGGGGCAAGGTCAGTTCATCTCTGTGTTTCCAGAACAGGGAGGTCCAGCTCCTGCAGAAGGAATATGAATGTGTATTATTGTTACCCAATGCAAGCTTCCTTTTGGCTCTTTGGCCACCTTGTGAAAGGACTCGATCCTGATCCCACTCTGAAGGGAAAGGAACAAAGTGAACAGAGCAGCTCGGGGGCCCATGTGAATGTGAAGCCCCCGTGGATGAGACCAAAGGGCAGAACACTCTGGGTTTCGGGGTATATGAAACTCTCCCATCACCCTGGCCTCCTTTGCTTAGTCCACCTCCTGTCACTCGCCTCCTCCGTCCTTTGACTTTTAGTGAGCAGTTTCGCTGGAAGTGAAGCAGTTCCCTGAAAGGTACATGTGAATTTCCCCTTGTGAGTATAAGAAACTAGAGGGCTCCTGTTAAGCTCTCTCGGCCCCAGAGCATGGGGAACCACGCGAGACCTCTGCCATCCCAGCGCTGTGGTGACAGTGGTAGTGTCCATCGTCCGTTCTCAGGAGCCTTCAGGACGAGGCCTTGTGGAGATGGCTCCCACCCACCCCGATGACCTCCAGCAGAGACACGCCAGGGAGGCAGGAAGGGGCCGTGCAGCAGGATCATGTTCTGGGCGAGAAAGTGCGTCTGCTCATTACCCGACCTTTGCTAAGTACACCAACTAATGGAGCGAGAGACATGAAAGATCTTCACAGGCCATGTGGAAATGTAATTCAAACCCGGCCCGAGGAGGTCACAGTAAGTTAGATTAATTTTCATCCAGCCTTTCCTTACAAAGCTAACCTTTGCCTTACAGAAAAGTTCTTTAAAAAGAGATAAGTCAGTGTTTATTCGGCACTTGAAGGCGTTTTAATCCCAGCAACCCTGTTGGAAGTGTCCCCATTTTGGGGGGATTCGGCCCAGGAAACTATTTATTGATCCTTTACATCAGAGATAATTGTCCTGGGTTTGAAATCTATCAAGTATTGGAAATTCAAATTAAGCCATTTGTGAAGTTCTGTTTAATGAGGGTTATCAACTGCCAGAGCGGGCCGTTAGCAGCCTGTGTGGGCCCCTGTGGGCCTCCGCCGCTCCTGCGGGAGGGAGCCGGCCGAGGCCTCTCTCCAGGCGCCTGGCCCTGCTGTCCCCTCTCTCTCTTTCCTGTCCGTCTCTTCCGTCTCCCGATCAGCTTCCTGCCTCTTTCTCGAACGGTCTGCACCCAGCCCTATCCGCCATCAACGTTAAGACCAACAGGCTTTACCAGACTGTCTCCATCACAGGCCTCTGAGACTCTAAATCCTTCTTCAGCGAGTTGCAACTTGACAGCATGAGATGCTGAGTTATTGAAGTTTATCACCCATTTTTTGTTCATAGCACTTTCTGTTTTGGTGTGAAACTGCCTTTCGCCGGCTCCGAGCTGCCTCCCAAGCGCTCGGTCGGGGGCTTATGGTTTTCTGGGCTTTCTCCTTGGCTTTCCAGGTTTTCTGGAGTGTGACGCTGTGTTCTCTTGGCTCCAGACTGGGAAGTTCTGTTGCTCGTCAGAAGCCTCCCTCCCTTTTGAGCACTTTATCTATCTTTTTGCCAGACTTTGTCCATCATGAGGTTTCTCGTGGGAGATAAAGGGCCAGACTGGTGACATGCGGGGAGAGAGATGGTTGACCGGACCTGGAGGGGCATGTGGGAAGGGGAGACACTGGAGAGGAATCCTCTCCTCCTCTTCCTCCCCCTCCCCCTCCCCCTTCTTTCCTCATTTACATCTCTCCCAGTCAACCCTCAGATCTTTCTGCGTGCCCAGTACCCTAAACCCCACGTGGACTTCTCGTACGTTGACCTCCATTCCTCTTTCTTCTACTTCCCTCTGTTTTAAACGGAGGAGGGAGAATTTCCCTAAATGAAATTTTCAGGAAACTTTCTTCAGCCCTCTTGCTGCTCCTCGCCAGCTCCTCTCTGCCTTTTGGTCCTTGAGGACCATCCAGAGAGCCCATGTGTCACTCTTAAGAACCTTAGTTTGTGACAAGGCCAGGAATTCAGAAGGATACCCCCTGGTGGCACTGTACCGGGAATGAGCGCCCGTGTCTTGCTTCCCAGAGAAGAGGTGCTGGGCAGACGCGCGCGAGAGTTGAGCTTAACGCCTGGAAGGAACCCGGTCAGGAGGCCTGCACCGTTGTCTTCAGTTCTTTTGATGCCGTTATCGGAAGCTGGGTTGGGTTCATTTGGGGGAGGCTGGTCAGAGAGCTGGGGAAGGCCGATGGGCAGGAGGGCAAGAGGCAGCTCTGAGCTCGGCGTGAGGAAGTGCTGCCGATACACAGAGCAGTCAGCAATGGAAGGGGTTTTGCCTGGGGAGGGGTCGGCATCTTATGCCCAGAGATGAACGGGAGCGGCCGTGCATCTTATTGAGAATGCTGTAAAGGCAGTTCGCACGTTGCAGAGAGGGTGGACTTGATCAGTGACTTTCAAACATTCATTACTGTGACCCGCGGAAATGGATTTATATTTTGAACCAACACACCCCTCCCCTCCAAACAAAAGTTTCATAAAGCAATTTTACCTTTACTACAAGCAGTGCACTCTGACCTCGTCCTTTCTCTTCGATTTCATTTTAAAAACACTCTCAGCTCAGTAAATTGATTTCCCAGGCTGGAGTTTGGAAACCTGGGCTCGATGACCTCTGAGGTCCCTAGCAGCTCTGTGACTCTGGGATTCGATGACAGGTACCATTGGGCCAAGGAGCAGGAAATGTGGTTTGGTATTACTGGACATCACCTGTGTGATTAGTGGTGACGCTGGGACTGGGGCCCAGCTCTCTGGACAGCCAAATTCGTGTTCCTTTCCCACAACCTGCAGCCTGACTTCTGATGGTTCTTCTGGGCTCTTTCCTCCGTCTTTGGATGACTGCCCTGTCAGCCTGTGAAACGGGGCATTTGTGACCACGTCAGCCCTTAGCCCAGAGATCTTCAGGGGTTCTGCTATTGTCCACAGGGTAGAAGTCCAATGTCTTCATCTGCTGAACTCACTGACTCTCCCGAGGATCTCTCTCACTGTTTCCCAAAACTCTGTCCCTTTTGAATTGCCCCTCCCCCACACCCAGGCCTTCAATCTCATACCCTCAGTCCTACCCTCCCCTCGACCGGGGTGTCCTCCCTCCCTCTTCCTTTCTCCAAGTTCTCCCTGTCCTGCCAGGGACAGCGCCCTGCCCCTCTTCTGGGGAGACGAGCCCATATTCCTTAGTGGAGTCTGGGAACCAAGCCTTGTTAGCCAACGTGAGACCCCCGCCGTGACTCTGAGTGGCACAGGGAGACCCTGGAGGGGTTTGAGAAGGTAGCTGGACTCATGCTGTTAAAGCCTCGCTCAGGCTGCTGTGTGGAGAAGAAACCGCAGGTCAGTGAAGAAGCAGAGGGATAGAGGTGAAGACGGAGTTACCTCAGACAGGGTGACGATGTGACAAGGGGTCCGATTCTGGACAGATTCTGAAAGCAGAGCCGATTCGGTTTGCTGACAGATTTGATGTGGGGTTGGAGAGAGATACAGGAAGCAAGGGTGATTCCGAGGATTTTAGTGTGAACAACTCAAAGGGCGGAGTTGCAGGGAGCTGAGACGAGGAAGCCCAGGTATAGAGGTGGTGGGCGGAGAGCAGGTGCTCAGCTCTGCACGGATGAAGGCCGAGAGCCCGTTAGCCCTCCACAGCTGATACTGGCGACCGGGACGCCCAGGTCCAGAGGGCAGGGCAAGAGCCCGCCAGGGCTGGATTGACCAGCATATAGGTTCTCTGTTGGTGGTGTGCGTTTGTGTGCGTACACACGTGTGTGAAGGGTGTTGGGGGGACGGTTGGGAGAACACTATGATGGCTCTCAGACCCAGGGCTGCCCTTTCCTGGCCTGTTCTGGGCCAGATGCTGAGGGAACATTTCAGGGGCTGCCCATACCCCTTAGAATGCCACGATGAGCTCAACAATGCTGGGCCCCTGTCCTTGAACTCGGGGGTGGGGGGGCTGGGGAGTGGTGTTGATATTGGAGGGTGGGACAAGTTGCTTCTAAGGTCCCTTCCGGCTGTGATTCTGGTACTTTCTGAAGCACCAGGGCTCCTCCCTGCTCGGGGTTCACACACTTTGCCCTTGTCCTGCTTTGTGCCCAGTTGGTTCTCATGTGGAGCCATGCCTGGCCCTTCCCTCGTTTTATTCCCAGTCTCTTCAAACTTTTGAAAGATATTAGTAGCATGCAACCTGAAGAAGAGAGGGGCATTGACAAAATGAATTCTGACAAAGATAATTGCGTGAATCCTTTGTAGCTCAGCTCTGAACATGGCTCCACACTGTCAGTTTTTATTTCATTCAAATCCTGGAGTCAAGCGTCCGACTGCAGGTGAGGGAGTGGTGGGAGAAGAGGAGGACCAGAGAGGGGCTGCAGGCCAAAGGCAGGATTTAAACCACACCCCCCCTCCCCGCTGCAGGAGCCTTCTGGGGACCGGGCCACAGGACCACGTCCTGGGGCTTCCGTTGGCCAGGGGGCCTCTGGAGTCTCTGGGATGGGCGGAGAGACAGACATGTGAAAGGCTTCGGGGACCACCACATTGGCACTGCCTTCCAGGCTGGGAATCGCAGCCTTAATGAACATTGAGTTCCTTGATGAAACAGATACAGGCTTGTCCCCCGTGGGTGCAAAGAGGGAGCCACTGGCGGGAGGGGCGGGGGTCACCGTGACCTTGCAGAACTGCACTGCAGCCTCTGTCCTCAGGGCTCCTTGCAGTCATAGCTGACTGGGGCCTCTGGGCTACCACTGCTCTCAAAGCCTGCCTTCCATGTCCGAATGCTCTCACTCCAGATTTCCCCACTGTTGTTCCTTGGACTGCACCCCAACACCCAGCTTCGAGGTTTCTTTTTGGGTCAGGAGCCAAGCGTTCCCACGGTACTTGGTGCACCTGTTCCCATGCAGGGGCTGGTAGCTGAGCTTTGGCCCATCCTGGCCCCTGGGCCTGGAGTGACCTTTCCCAGTATCCCAATTTCTGCTATGTGAAGCTCAAGCTACTCATCAGCACCTTACTCTGGGCCTCGGAATCCTTCTCAATACAGGGGGTAAACAATTGCCACTAAACAATGAGCATTGACAAGAGAAACAAAACATATTTAACATCCATGATCTAGAAAGAGGAACTAAAACTTAACCAGCATTAGTGTTTTCATGATACTGGAATTTAGTTGACGTGTGAGCTACGCCGTAGGTATCAGAAGTTGGTCTGGCCCCTGTTATGACAAAGTTTTTCATTACTGTTGGGTGAGGAGCATTTGATCATTCTGTGTGATATTTTTAATTAAGACCACTGAGACTGGAAGGGCTGGTGGAGAAGCCATCCTCCTGGAGGTCAGGGTGAACCACTGCGTAGCTGTTTAACACTGCGAGAAAATGCATATGGACAGATACCTGAATTCCCCATATGAGAGGTCCGAACAGGTAGGTGATTATGTCCTATCAATCACTTCAGTGAACAAATGAGTCAAGCGGGTAAAATTGGTCCAAACCCTTACTCAGGCAATTTCCATAGAAACTGGCTACCCAGAGCTGGCTAGGGCTTTTTCTTACATCTTTTTTTTTTTTAAAGATTTTATTTATTCATTTGACACAGAGAGAGAGAGAGATCACAGGTAGGCAGAGAGGCAGGCAGAGAGAGAGGAGAGAGGAGGAAGCAGGCTCCCTGCCGAGCAGAGAGCCCGATGTGGGCCTCGATCCCAGGACCCTGGGATCATGACCTGAGCCGAAGGCAGCGGCTTTAACCCACTGAGCCACCCAGGCGCCCGATTACGTCTTTATTTGGGATGCTCCCCTGGCCACCATGGCTCCGAATAACATCACAAAGAGAGGGATGCGTGGGGAGGGGGAAGGTGTTTATTACGAAGGAGGCCCCGGAGATGGCTTTCTGGCAAAGTGAGAGCCTTGTTAGATGCATTGTCCGTCACCTACTTCTCTCAGCTGTGGTGTCTTTTTTTTTTTTTTTTTGGTAAAATGAGGACTTGTGCCCAATCACACCCCAGAACATTCCAGAGACCTGGTGTTTGATTCCACGGTTTTGAATGAGCACCCATGGGAGGTTAGACATGTTAAAGACCAAAAATATGGTCTAAATGTTTATCAAGTGACCCCACCAAAACTCATTATCACCTGGTTGGTGCTGGGCACTGGGCGGCTGAGCTAGGTGAGCAGAAGCTCACATACCAGTCAGGGATGGGCCCGGGGTATTCAGAACTGTAATACAGTCAGAGTGGTCGACTAGAGGTGCAGACATTCGCCCATGGGAGTCAGGAGGGCCCAACCCCGTCTGGGTGTGTGTGAGTGTGTGCGCACGCGCATAGATCTAGGATGGTTTCAAGCGGTTTTCAGTGGCGGCACTGAGCAGAGCCCTGATAGCTGATTGGGGTTTGGAAATGGAGAGGAAAGGATGCCCACTCTGTCCTTTATTCAGGGCTTCGCACACTGGAGATGCCCAGGAAATGCTTGATAACCAACTGCCAAATCCCTGCACATCTAGTTCCTTCCTTTGGTTCCCTCAGGCCATCATATGGTACTTACAGAAATTAATTGTGGGAGCAGGATGGTAAAAGGCAATCCAGACAAACACAGTCCATCACTTTGTTGGACCTCTGTTTTAAGACATCAAGAGCCTGGTCAGAATCATTTGGAGACCCACTTGGAGCTCAGCTGAAAAGAGGGACTTAGAAAGACACTGGAGATGCTCAGGGCCTCCGGTTATAAAACATATGGACCTCCCAGGAACTGGGGAGACCTCAGGGGTCTAGATCTTCCACTTGGCTCCCTGCCCCTTCCCCGCTCTACACAGAATGTCTGGTTTCTTCTTCTTTGCCATCTCTTGGACTTCTGTTACATTCTGTCGGCTCTACAGACTGGCTTTCTTCTTGCTCATCTTCTCACGCGTGACCTGTCAAGACCTCCCCGAAATGGTTCTTTAGCCCTCAAGCCTCTAAGGCCTTGTCACTCCATCCCCTGTGGCTCCTTGGCCAGTGTCTGTGTCCTGACTGCCAAGTCCCAAGAGAGGATCTGCTGGTGTCAGCTTACATGACAAGCCTGCCCAGTTGGCTGGGAGCAGGGGCACGGCCCTCACACCGCAGATGTCCCTTTTCCAGGTGTTTTTCCAAGAAAATGGTAGAGAGGAGATGGTGGGCTTCTCCAGTGGGAGGAGCATCCCTCTCCTGGGCTGTTGCCGAGGCTCTGCGCCCGGCCCTGGAAGGTCTTCAAGGACATGGTGGATGGGTGCTCTTCCTGCTGCCATCAGTGTGATTGATGGTAACATGCCACAGGTAGCTTAGTAAATGCAGGAAGAGTTGTCTTTGTCTAACACAGTCTACCTGGCACCTTTTCTCTCTAGACTTAATCAGGTGGTTTTTGAAGAATATTTTGTGATGCTGCTGAATGAAGGGGTGATGGAAGGTATTCCCTCTCCTCCCTGGCAGATCAAGCCTTTAATTGTCAGCATCAGCTCCCCCTGGCTCCTGGGTGGGAGCTGGTGTGTGTGGGTTGACCGTCCCGACAGAGACGTGGTCAGTGTTCGGACCTCCGAGCGCAGATTCCTGTAGGAATAGATAGTAAGTGGTTGTTCCACTCCCGAGCCAGCCCACAAAGCCTGTGTAATAGACCTTTCGTGGACCCTAATGGCCACTTAATACAAGCTTCTCTCCATTCATGTGATGGAAAACAGATCCAGAAGCAAAACTTTTCTTAGAGCTAAAAGGGGACTCTTAGTAATCCTCTGCAGTCCTGCCTTGAACGGGAGGCCCAGGAGAGAAAGGAATGTATTCAACCTCGCGCAGCTCTTCAGGGCCTGGATGGCAGCTGGACTCACAGTGTTGCTGCATCACGGTAAGTAACAAAATTCCGAGTCCGTGGAACTGTGTAACAAATAGGCTGTTCGTCTTGAATATTAAGTTTGAGAAGAAGCAGGCTGAATGAGCTGGTGGATGATTGTCAGATATCTTCATGAAGTTCTAACAGACTTCCAAATATCCAAATCCTTTTAAGTAAATTCAAGGTTATAATGCATGAAAACCTTTTCTGCCCCCACGTCTGATAGTTAGAAGCTAGAGATTGAGATAATACTCTTAAACAAAGTGTATACAGATATACACAGGTAAATAGCTGTATCTGACATATATCTGTATACAGAAAGGAAATGACTAGTGCTTTATTTTGTTCCTTTTAGAAGATGAAATTAGGTTTCTCTCTAGAGGAACGTAGAGCAGTGCTTTATAAACACTTTCCGCAAGGGATGAGAATGTTCTATATCTTGTGCAGTAGCCCCCAGCCACCTGTAGTGATCGAACACTTGAAGTGTAGGTAGTGCAAGAGAGGAACTGAATTTTAAATTTTATTTAATTGTAATGAATTGAAATGGGAATAGCCACTTGTGGTCCGTGGCTACCATAGTGGACAGTGCAGCATAGCATCACTCTGAAGCTTATTAGCCAGAACACACTTGGGGCTCTCAGGCAGAACAAAACAGGGTAGGACGGAGAGAGCACAAGGTAACAGAGACAAAGAAAGATATTTACTTAAAGGTAACCGGACGAAAGTTAGAGAGGAAGCATGTTTATGTGTGAGAGGGCATCTGAGGTGGTGTAAACTGAGTCGTTAACAGAGGCGAGGAGAAAGGGGTGCTTGATATATTCAGTATTCTTGCACGGGGTTCAATAGGAAGGTCAGACGGTACCACGTCTTGGCCACCAGGGGCCCTCACTGACTCAGCACCGTCTGGTTGCTGAGGTGAGGTGTGTGTGATGGGAGGAGGCTGAGACTCCGAAAAGACAGCCCTTGAGTGGGTCGGAGAAGAGTGGGGGTAGTGGCTCATTGCTCTGTGCCAAGCACCAGTCCGGGTACCTTACAAATCACAGTCTTACGAGGTGTGTCAGTACTGTTTTACCACCCCCAGTTTACAGGCGGGCAACAGAGGCACAAAGGAGATAGATAAGTTAGCCAAAGGAACAGAGCAGTGGAGTCCATAGGTAGGAAGTAAAGGAACCCAGCTGGCTCCAGAGCCTGGGTTAGCGCTTATGCTCCGCTCCTCCCACGAGGAGCCTGCCTCTCCGTGGTGCCAGCCCTGCCCGGAACGTGTTAGGAATTTGCTGCTCACCTGGATTATCTTCATTCATCTCTTAGCACGAAGCCGTTGGGGCAGGTTTACAAGAAATATTGTATTCTTTTTACCTTTTTTTTTTCTGCCTGTAGCCACTTTTCATTCACTTACGCATTCATGTGTTCTACGAGTAGAAATGGAACATGCGAGGATCGGACAGGAAGGCTCAAAGGACCCTGTGTTGGGGAGACTGTGCCGGGAGGTCTGAAATGCACAGAAATACCTGCCACACGGGGAATGAAGGGCTGAATGTCTTGGATAGGGACAGAAACAGAGAGGAGGATCCTGACCAGGTGGCTTATCTGAGAAGGCTTTTTGGAGGAGGGGCCCTGGAGCTGAACCTGGAGGACCAGGAAGCATTTGAATACGTCCACGTGTCCGCGTTTTTGGTTTCAGTGCCCTCCCGCTGCGCACCGACGAAATGCGTTGCTGCTGGGAGGATGAGCTCTTGCAGGAGAGTCAGAATTGAGGTTCAGCCAGAGTCCGGCCCCCCGCGTGCAGAGTCCCGCAGTCGGCACAGCCTGAGGTGCTGGTGGGAGGCACGCCGCTTGGGCTCCTCCTGCGTCCTCCGCGCGCTGACCTCCTTCAGACGCGCAGGAACAGCGAGAGCACTTCCCTCCGAGGCCCAGCTCGCAGCACAGGCCTTGCCCACACTCCGGGCGCCCGGATTCCTCAGAAGCCGGCTCCCGGGGCCTGTCCAGCAAGGCCTGGAAGCCCAGGTCCCCACAGACCTGCTAGTTAATGAGTTCTGCAAAAACTAGGTCTGTCTGTAATCGAAGTGGGAGTCCAAGCCCCGCACGGTCCCTGAATTAATTCAGTCCTGTTCGAAAAGGAGCAAGACCGAGTTCCTGCTGCCGCCTGCACGATCCGTGGAGAGGTTCCGTGGGCCACGACTTCCATTTTGGGACCCGTTGTTTTTCATCACTTCAGCACAATCTGGAAAACATTCTCCAAGTCTATTATTCCTGTCTCCTGCTGCCACACCGAGGCAGTTGTTAACAATGCCCTCTGCCCACCCCAGACCCCTCCTCCATTTAAATACCAGTCTGATGGGCAAAGAGAGCGTTTGATGACTGCTCCAGACGAAAAAGTTCCTATTATTTTATTCCCTTCTTACTCTCATTCAATTTCCTTCCAGATGGGGACAGGTGGGCATAAAATAAATGGAGCTGGAATTACAATAGCAAGAAGACAGGTTCAGATGCGGCGGGGAAATTAGATGTGGCTGGAAAATTTGTCTAGGGCCCTGTGGGTGTGTCCCCTGAGGGCTCACAGGCCACCGCGACCACCACCCCCAGCCTGGCTGTCCTCTCAGTGGTCTGAGAATGGGGAATCGGAGTGACCAAAATTCCTCCCCCCACATTAGAGTGGTCTGAGTCTCCTGCCTGAAAGAAAGGAGAAATTCAGTAAGGAGATCTTATCGTGGCACCGCCGTATCTTGGGTCTTCAGGATAATAACACTTAGCCTTTGTACCTTTCTTCTGGGATTTTCTTCTCTTCTGTCTTTACTCAAATACAGTCTCTTCCAGGAAGCCTTCCTTGATTACCCCTCCTCTGTGCTCCCCCCAGACTCTGCTTATGTCCCCTTAAGTGTGTTATTGGCTATGGTACCCTTCTGCATTACAAGCCTATTTCCTCTGGCAATGACTAGTGACTTCCTGTGTAGAGGAGGCTTCAGTACCTATGTGCTATGGAATGACTTCTCGCCCCCTTGCCTGCCGTGTGACCTTGTACACACTGCTCATGTCTCTGGTTTTCAGCAGCTCCGTTTGCAACGTAAAATGAGAAGGCCCACCTTACAAGGCTGTTACGAGGAATAAATGAGATACCAGCTTTCTCATCTCTGCCTCACAACCCTTTGTACCCACTACCGTTAGGGCAAGGAGGTTCTGGAGCCAGATGGACCTGGCTTTGAATCCTGGCTTCTACCATTTTCTAGCTTTGTTTTCAGTTCTGTTGCAACCTCCCTATGCCTCAGTTTCTTCATCTGTAAGATCGATAACCCCTAACCCCTTTCTCGCATACTTTTTGGGAGGATAAAATGGAATAATGCACGTAAAGCGCTTAGCATAGGCCTGGCACAGAGTAAACACTCAAAAGGTTCACTATTATTATCGCCGTTGTTGTTATTAAAATGGTGAGGTGGTGGGGACAGCAGTATCAGCCCAGGATTGTGTCCAGTGGCCAGGGAGTATTGAGTATAAAGAAAAGGAAAATGTTTTTATCCTAAACTGGGGAGCATTGTACAGCTAGAATGCTCAATCATGTTACCCTTTTTCAGTTGGAGCTGATGGGGACATGATGCGGGTGATCAGAGGGCGTGGGCCTGGAGAGGCGCCCGGGGGCACCTGCCCCTTCCGGGGTGTCGCGGCACTCCTGAGCCTCCCAGCGCTTCCAGCGTCTGCCAGGTGCAGGGGAGTTGGAGGGGACAGATACTTGCCCACTGATAGCCAGAAATCTAACCCAGAAGGAAAGAAAATCTATGGCTGCCATCTCACATGCCAGCCAGGAGCAATTGCTAATGAGTCAAGGTCGATGGCCAGACAGACAAGAAGAACCAAGGGAAGGGTTGGCATTTGCTGAGGATGCTGATTTCCAGTCTCTGGCCTGTGGTGGAGCAGCAGAAATGTGCTCGTGGAGACCGTGGCCTTCCCTCCAGTCTGGGCCCGCCCGAAGCTGTTCCCTGGAGCCGTGAGCTGTGTCCGTGTTTGTATCGACGCCTATGTCTGTGTCTGTCACAGCCAGTGTGTCCTGAGGGCTTACCGTGTGCTAGTTTACATAGACTGCTGTCATCTCCAGTCTTCTCCGTGACACAGATACTGTGTCCTCACCGGGAAATGGGAACAACAGGCTCCATAGGCATTAGCCAGGGTCAGCTAACTTATGCTGTGGTAATGAGCACCTCTCAGGTGTCCCCAGTGACACTGCAAGTCCCTCCTGGGTCAATCTGTGCGATTGTCACTGTCACCCTGCGGCCCAGACTAGCAGAACAGCCATCACGTGGAAGGAACACTACCGGTCTCTTGACAGAGGGTGAGAGAGTGGATCACGCTCTGTCTTGTGAGGCCTCGTCCTAGAATTGGTGGATGGTACCGCTGCCTACGTTTCACTGGCTAAAGTGACTCATGTGGCTGCCTCTTACTCCAAGGATTGGGGGTCATTTGTAACCCTACTGAGTGCCCAGAAGGAGAACTGGAAGTATTTGGTGAGCAGCAAAAGACTACCATGTTACCAACTAGTGTGGTTTCGGGATTGGACGAGTTCATATACCTCATACACTTAAAGCAGTGCCCGGCCCCACAAAGCCCCACATAGGTAGTAGCCAGGAACGCCACAACTGGATCTGTTACTTGTTTTAAAGGTGAGTAGACAGAGCACAGAGAGGCCAAGTAATTTGCCCAAGGTCACACAGGTTGGGAGCAGAGATTCCCTAAGGATTGTATTCCTGACTATACGACCCCTCCCCCGAGTGCCAGGCCTACTCTGAGAGCCAGGCTGGGTCAGGACGGACCCGATGTGCTCTCGAAGAACCTCCAGTCGATTGGGGGAAGAAAAGGAAGGCCGTCATTTAGTGAGCGCCACATACACAGTCTCGTTGAATTCTCACTGCAGCCCTGAAGTAGGGCTTATTGTTCTCATGGGCGGGGTGGGGAGACTGAGGCTCAGAAATGTGAAGTAATTTGTCCAAAACTGCAGGCGAGTGGAGGGTGGACCCAGGCTTCATGCCCCATCTTTTGGAATCTGAGCCACTGTGGCACGTGGCCATCAGCCTCTCAGGTGCTTTCATCGGGGACAGCACTGGCTGTCGGAGGGCGCTCAGGGTGAATTCAGGGATGGACAAGTCCCAGGGTATTGACTCGCTGAGGAAGCAGCATAGGGGAGGTTCTGCGAGGATCCCTGAGGAAGCAGACTTGGCTTCCAGTTGGTGGGATCAGGCAGGCTGCAAGGAGGAGACAGCATTTTCCCTGGCTCTGGACCAGATGTTCAGGGCTGTTGGGGAGGAGGCTGTAGAGGAGGGAGCCATGAAGCCTTCTGGGGGAGCCAGGACTTCTGTTCGGGTTGTTTGGGGAGCCAGAGCGTGGGCTGTTTGGGGGCAAGAGTGAGACCTGGGATCAGATCTGATGACAGTAGGGTGACCACTGATGGTCACATGGACCAACTTCAGGCCCACTGTCTACGTGGTCATCACAGATCAGAATGTGTCTCATGACATTCCGGGAGATGGCAGCAAATGTGTGGAGGAAGGTGCACTCCACTGGCCATCTCTGTGCCCAGATCTTCTGTTGGCCCTTCTCCTCCTCCTCTGTGCCCTGGAAGGCCAGAGTCTATGGCCTGCATCCACCAGGCTGCTTACTGCCTCTCTTCTTAGGTAGCCAGCAGGAGGCACCAAAAAGAGGTGGGGTGGGGGGTGCTGGCAGACAGAGAGAGGCAGGGGTATTTATTCCTCTGCTGGCTTGGTGGGGGCTGTGTCCCTCTATCAGGGGCCTCTGCTCCTGTTAGGTACCCCTTACTAGAGATGCAGCTCTGGTGGGATTTTCATGACTGTTTTCTCCTGCCGACCCTTGTGGCCCAACAGCGGTAATGGCTCCCCTCTGTTGCCATGGTGTTTCACCATCACGTGCTGGTTTTTCTTTTTTATTCTTTTTTCTGTAATTAACATATAATGTATTATTTGCTCCAGGGATACAGGTCTGCGAATCATCAGGCTTACACATTTCACAGTGCTCACCATTGCACATACCCTCCCCAATGTCCATCACCCAGCTGTCCACCCCCAGCAACCCTCAGCTTGTTTCCTGAGATTAAGAGTCTCTTATGGTTTGTCTCCTTCCCGATCCCATCTTGTTTCATTTTTCCTCCCTACCCACCACAACCCCCCACCCTGCCTCTCAAATTCCTCATATCAGAGAGATCATATGGTAATTGTCTTTCTCTGATTGACTTAATTTGCTTAGCCTAATACCCTCTAGTTCCATCTGCATTATAGCAAGTGGCAAGATTTTGGTTTTTTTTTTTTGATGGCTGCATCGTATTCCATATATACCATGTCTTCTTTCTCCATCTGTTGATGGACATCTAGGCTCTTTCCATAATTTGGCTATTGTGGACATTGCTGCTATAAACGTTGGGGTGCACATGCCCCTTTGGATCACTACATCTGTATCTTTAGGGTAAATACCCAGTAGTGCAATTGCTGGGTCATAGGGTAGCTGTATTTTCAACTTTTTGAGGACCCTCCATGCTACTTTCCAGAGTGGCTGCTCCATGTGCTGGNACCCAGTAGTGCAATTGCTGGGTCATAGGGTAGCTGTATTTTCAACTTTTTGAGGACCCTCCGTGCTACTTTCCAGAGTGGCTGCTCCATGTGCTGGTTTTTCTTAATAAACAATTTCTTCATTAAACTCTCTCCAGTCNATCACAAGGAGGCAGAGAGGCAGGCAGAGAGAGAGAGGGGGAAGCAGGCTCCCCGCCAAGCAGAGAGCCCGATGCGGGCCTCGATCCCAGGACCCTGAGATCATGACCTGGGCCGAAAGCAGAGGCTTTAACCCACTGAGCCACCCAGGCGCCCTGGTTTTTCTTAATAAACAATTTCTTCATTAAACTCTCTCCAGTCACTCTTTTGAATGGGCCATCTGTCTCCTACCAATACAGGGCTCTTTCCTAATTGACACAAAGATGCCATTGGACTAGCAGCAGCTTCGGAAGCCTTCTGACCTTATTCTGTGGCGTTTGGGGAGTTATTCCTAGCAGGGAGATCAGGGGGTAACCCAGATTCCATCACCTATGGGGTGGCCAAAACAGAAGTGCAGGGATAGAGCAGGGTATGGGGACATTTTCTGCCTTTTAATTTTTAATTTTTTTTTCAAGACTCCTGGCACCTAGCAGCATCCCTATGAATGTCTGTGGTGCTGAGATAAGGTGGGTTCTGCGAGCCGGGGCAGGGGAGACAGGGGCTTAGGGCATCAGTGATGGTGACCCGCAGGTGCTCATCACCTGCCGGTGCCTCCTTAGACTGTGAGCCCTCCGAGGGCAAGCTGGGCCACTCCCATTTCCGCCTCTGCCAGCGCAGCCCGGTGGGAGCGGATGGGGGCGGCTGGCGACGTGACCTGAGCTGAGTGGAGCTGGCTTCAGTTAGGGTTGTTCGGGGCAGACCCCTGGTTTTCACCGGAAGATGAAAACCTGTATCAGAGAAAAAACTGACTTAAAAGGATTTTAGAAAACACCGTTTTATTCTTTTTCAAAACGTACAGCAAGTAATCAAGAACATCCCTCCTGAGTCCAGTGCTATTTCCTCTTCAGTTCACTGCCCCTCAAGCCAAATCCCAAGTCTGCTTTAATGAATATAGAAAACTCACTTGTCATTAGTTGGACAAAAGCTAATGGACTGGAGTCCTTGAGGACAGTGTGTCTCTTGAGCAAATTAAACACTCCCCTTGCAATCTTGAAGCCTATGTTAAATTGTTTATCAGACTCTGCCTTCCCAGGTAGCATTCAGGTGAAATTTCTCAAGTTCTGGCCATTAAGTCAGAAAATTTTATTGAGACAGTAAAAAGAAGGTAGTTTCAAGATGGTTTTGTTTTAAAGAGGAAAAGGCATATTAGTTGGGGTCTGGGGAATGATTCATAAATACACTTCACCTATAGTGTGGCTCCTACTTTGGCTCATAGCAAACATTACTCCTCAATCACACACTCCTTCCTGTTCTTTCAAAACAAAACCTACTTGCAAACCAGGGCCTCAAGTAAGCAGATGGCCATGATTTTGGTAGTCAGAAAAGAGGGTGCTTGAAATCATAAGGCAAAGGAATGAGCACTAGGCCTGGCATCAGGAATCCAGTTGTGATTTCCCTCTCTGAGTCTGGTTCCCTTTGTTCCAATGGGAACCCCTCCTAGCCTGCTAGCTGAGGCTGTGGTGATGGTCAAGGTCACGGCTGGAGGAGCTCGTGGGGCTGTGGAGTGCTGTCACGGGGTCTGGGTGGTCGTGGTTGCCCTGGGCACTGGCATTCACACATGCACAAATGAACTATTCCCAGGGAATAGAGGTAGTCACAAATGACTCTATTCCCAAGGAATAGAGGTAGTTCTTCAGAACTTTCCTCCTCATGGGGCTGTTGACGCTCAGATCCTGTGTCCTGTGTAACCACATGTGGCTATGGGGTGAGGGACATGACTTGGGAGGAGGTCTTGTGTCCAGGGATCCCAGAGCAGGGTCAGAGAAGGAGAATGCTGGAGTATGTGACCTAAGTGGCAGTGATTTGTGCAATTTGTTCGTTCGTTTGTTCGTTCATTCGTAAGCATTTTCTGCAAGGACTGAGCAGGACTCTGATGGCTCACCAGCAACTCAAGTTGTTGCTGGCTAACCCCCTTCCAGGGTCCTGCAGTCTCAGTGTGACAGCGGCTGGAGAAAGGGCATGGCTTTGGGGAAAGCCTGTGTGTCTTTGGGCAAGCCTCTCACCTCTCTGAGCCTCAGCTTCCTCGTCTGTGAAGTGGGGGTAATATCCCCTCAGAGGGTTTAAATGAAGGTTTAATGTTCCATTCAGGGGATTAAATGAGATTGTACGTGTAAAAATGCCTGGCACATGCTAAGTACTCAAGGAACGTTAGCCAACTGCCAGGTATCAGGGCCAATGCTGCCTTGGCAAATGCTTACAGAAATGGAACTCGGTGCAAATACCCAAATGTGGAGCTTTCAGAGTGCCAGAAATATTTTCACATTTGTGTAGGTAGAAAACAAATGTTATTTACCCTAAAACTGCGAGGAGCACGCTAAGAGAATGAGGCCGTTAGAAATTGAATAACTTCATTTGCAGACAGAGCATCAATTTTTTTTTCAGTTTGTAAGCACTTGTCTCTGTATTTGGGAGGAAAAATGAATTCATCTCAGTCCATCAGCCTGTTCCTGGGTGGGTCAGGGGAATGCCACCCTCTCTCCAAGCATCAGGGGGCTCAGTGCCGCCTGGAGTGGAGTGGCTGGAACCTTCGTTTTCATGGCAAGTTGGGAATAGCACGTGCTTAGTCATGGTTTTGCTCTTTCTCTGTACTCCCAAACTGGGCACCTGTAAGAAGCAGTTTTGCGAAGGTCTCAATCCCGTGTTGGGGAGCATTTACAGAGGGTCAACGAGGGCATCCAGAGGCTGCTGCTGGGACCACAGAACAGTGGCTTGTGTATAACCCATTCAGCACGACGGGGACATGTCCACCCGGGAAAGGCAAAGAGTAGATGGTGGGACATACCAGGAAGCAGCCACTGCTCCTCTTGATCCTTCCTCTTACCTTCGTTTCACAATACTTAGCCTGAATTGCCCCTGGGCATGCTCCTGGCCATGGTCATGTCCAGAAATAGGATTTCACTGGACACGGATATCGCTGGAGAGGAATCTAGAACTGGGTCTCCATTACTTACCTGTCATTCCTGCCCTGGCCGTTAAGTAAAAGTTGGAAGCCAGAAACCTGAAGGGAGGTCCTAAATGTAGATCCCATTTACAACAAACTTCTATGTCCCTTTGTGGTCTTTCTCCTTTCTCTCCCCCTTTCCAAACATGTCAGGCTGCCTCAAGTTCCACTGGGCTTCTTTAAGTTAGGATTTTCCACCATGAGCTGAATATTCAGGTATAGCAGTTGCTGCTCAAGGCATGAAGAAGTGAAAATGACCTATATTCCCCAGTCCCTGGCCACTGACTGCTGTGTAGTGATGGGTAGGTAAGAACACTTAAATGAGGCTGAGTTGTGTGGCCTGGGAGAGTGGAGAGGGGGGCAGTCAAATGGAGCCAGTGTTTGCATTTGTCCTGCCCTGCCTCCTTGATAAGAGGAAAACAGGGATGCGGGGGGCGGGGGGTGGGTAGAGGAGGAGAGTCTCCTGAGAAAATCCTGCCTGTAGGCGGTTGTGCTCAGCCCTGCCAGCATCCCACCCCCACTACCCCCACGATGGAACAAGCTCTGATTGTGTTAAATGTTGACTATTCTCGTGCCACGGCCCCGCAGGGACAGATTCTGGCAAAGATGATAGATAGACCTTGGAGCCGGAAAGCAGATGATGTTTGAAAGCACATCGCCGGGGAGAGCCAGCCTGGGGCTTAGAGAAGAGAGCACGTTTTGCTTGTTTTTGTTTGTTTCCACTGGATCTTGTTCAAGGGAGGTGGAGGGGACATTGCAGAAATGCCCATTCTGGTCTGCTGTGGGAGCTCAGGCCTCAGGTAGCTGCCTGCTGGCGTCCTGTGCCACCAGGTCAGAAGCCCTCTCTCTGTCTGGGCCAGGTTTGTGGGGTCACTGGGGATGCAGAGGGAAGTCAGCTGTGGTCTGAGTGCCTCAGCGTCGGGGGAGAGCGGGCACGCACAGATAGGGAGGATGCAGAGTAATTCTTGCCTTGAGGGAGGGGGGACAGGGAGCTAGGGGACAACTGATGTGTATGTGTGACCAGCAGCAGATGGCAGAGATCAGGGAGGAGGGGGCTCCTCTACATTTGTGCCTGGGAGGTCTGGGTGAGAAGAGGTTGCTTATGGATGCTGGCCAGTGCAAGGGGGTCACGTGGAGGACAGACAGGAATAAAAAGTGGAAAGGAAGCAGGAACCAGTTCATGGCCGGCCTTGAGAGCCAGGCCTCTCTCTAGAGGGCAACGAGGATATGTGAAGTGGTTTTCATCAAGGGAGCAACCAGTGAGGTTGGAGTTTTAGGGGAAAGGTCTCTCCAGATGGGATGGAGGGCGGGCACAAGAGGATGGCTGGGGCTCTGCATCCGAGGGACTTCATTCACTTCCTCCTCTCCCTGCGGGTGTATCTTCTAAAAATAACATGGGGAGCCCAGGAGAGTTTCCAGGAGGCAGGGAAGTATTTTCTGCTAGATAGAGTGGAGAGAGAGAGTTGTACCCTTGGAACACCATCGTTCAGTCTGCAGGCTGGGATAGGGAAGGCAGTGAGTGGAGAACTAGGGAGCTAGGAGGAAAGGAGGTGGTGTAATTGTGCATTGGATGGAGCACAAGCTTTGAAGTCAGACAGACTTGGTTTCTGATTCCATCTCCAGGCTGTGTAACTTTAGGTGCAT
Organism: Ailurus styani; assembly: GCA_002007465.1. NCBI lineage: Eukaryota > Metazoa > Chordata > Mammalia > Carnivora > Ailuridae > Ailurus > Ailurus styani. Next base: position 470,163 of record LNAC01000377.1, on the reverse strand, counting down.
TACCTAATGTTCCTGTGTCAGTCAGGGCAGTCTGAGTCATGCCGCAGTAACAAACAGCTCCAAAGCCTGAGCGGCTTTAAATCACAGAGGTTTATCTCTGGTTCATGTTACTTGTTCATTAAAGGTCTGCTGGAGGCTCCGTTCATACTAGTGACTCCGGAACCCAGATTTAGGAGGCTCCTTTACTGCTTCTACAATGACCAAGGCAACGTGGAACAGCCATGGTGACTCAGTTACTGGTTCTTAAGATGAGCCCCCTCGCTTCCACTCTCATTTTATTGGCTAAAGGTTGTCTGGCTGTGCCTGTCTTCATAGAGTGTGTGGGAATGGGAATTGGAATAGTGATGAACAACACACACACAGACACACACACACAGACACACACACACAGACACACACACACAGACACACAGACACACAGACACACACAGACACACACACACACACACACACACACACACACCCCTCTCCCGAGTCTCAACTTCCTTATCTATAAAATGGGAAAAAACTACCAGCCTCATGTAAGCATTGTGAGTCTCATGAGAGAATGCATGCAGAGGTCTACTCACACCAAATAATGACAGCTGGGGAAAAAGGTGTGGGCAAAAAGGGGACGAAAGTGAAGCATTTATTCCTTCTGGAGTTTCCCAGACAGCATGGTCGATTTGCCGGTAAAAGGCTCTGTGCCCGCAACAGCTGTAGCTGAGGTTTCGCTCCGCTCGTGACCCCAGGAGTCCCCGGGGCTCCGGGAGTGCCTGCTTATGAAAGGCTTCCCCGTTCTCTGTGAGGCTCAGGGCTGAGCTGGGGTGCTCTCCGCGCCACCCTCAGGCTTCCTCTCCAAGCCCGTGCATTTCAAACGCCAACTTCATGTGTTCGCTGCCGCCACCGAGGCCCTGTGGAAATGGCATTTCTATTCCAAGAATCAGTTCCCATTCATCGCCGTGAAGCGCGATACCCGGGGGGCAACGGTAACTGAGACTCGGCGAGTCTCCGAAGGCGGCAGTGTGTCTGCGCGAGCTGAGTAATTAGAGCAGTTTTCTGCACACATGCCTAATCTTTACTTAAGACATTTCACTTAGGTACACATTTAAGTTATTCAAAAGTCAGTTAGATTTGAGACATGTGTGTCCTCCAACAATCTCTCTACTCTATTCTAGAATAGTTGAATGAGCACCAACAACCGTAATTGCAAATATTTATTGGGGCTAGGTGCTGAGCAACCGTACTCTGCACTTCATTTGAAGTAACCCATTTAATTTGCCCAGCAACCCTATAGTCTTTCTGGTACACAACCTAAGAAACTCGTGGGACTCCCAAGTCGTTTCCATATGAAGGATTCTTAAGTAATCTTTATGGGGAAAGTGGCAAATCAGTGGAGAGCATTTGGCCTGTGAGACCAGGAAAAATAATGGAGCTGGCATGCCTGTAGAGCCCATTATGTGCCAGGCACCATCCTAAGTGCCTCTCATGTATTCGCCTAATGATTGTCTCAATAATCTATGCAACAGGCATTATTATTGCCATTTTACAGCTGTGGGAACTGAGGTAGACCGAGACGGCGTAACTCTCTAAATGTAAACAGAGCCAATGCGGGGTAGAACCAGCACCTGAACCCAAATAGTTAGTCTCTTAACCACTACATCACACTGCCTCTTGGGATCTAGTAATCTGTGTCTTAAACTACTGTGGGGACTGTCATGTGGAAAATGATGACCGGAAGGCTTTTCACTGACTTCTAGAACAGCAGAACCAGGGCCAGTGGTGGAAGCCCCAAAGAGGCAGATGTCACCTAAGAAAGAGCTGTCCTCAATTAGCGTTGCTCAAAGATCAAACAGAGTTGCTGGTAGGTAGTAAGCTCCCCATTGCCAGAAGTCCTCAATGGACTGGATGATGACCTCTTCCCAGAAAGACATGAGTGAAATTCCTTCCTCAGGCTCTAGGTTGACTCACATGGCTCCTGTGATCCTTTGACATAACGATTTATTAATGTGACAACTGTCATGACATCTGAATATGGCAGAAAGTTTTAAAACTAATATATCCTCTTCCTACTTAAAATTGGGAGCAGATGACAAAGCTACACGAGTAGAAAATATGAAGGCCCAGGATACTTTTCCAGAGCTCGGTAGTATCATCAAATTTAACTCATTGCAAAGCTACTCTGACACATGGTAATGATGCAAATAATTGTTGTTACCTGGATGATCAATTAACCCAAGTTCACTTCATTGACTCTACGTAGTATCATTTTCATCAGTCAAACCTGCATTTTTGTGTTTTTCTTTTCTAGCTTTATTAATCTACCCAACTTTTAAAGCAGTGCTGAATTTGGAAGTTTTGCCTGGTGGTCTGTAGGGTTCATAGGTTCCTATCTTTCTTAGAGAAGCCATTAGAGGACGAGAAGCTTGGGGATGGGGATCACTCCTTGGTTGGACAGGAAGAGCCAGGCCAAGGCCAAGGAGCTCCCTGGTGAGCAGGAGGTGTGGGTGGGGGAGACCTGACAGGAACATGGGTCAGGTAAGCTTGGGAGTCTGGAAGGAGCAGTCAAGCTCTCTGCAGAAATTTCAGTGATCCGACAAAATGGCCCACCCCCTGGGGGCCAAGACCCAGGGCAGTGAGAAGGAACTGGTCAGAGGTGATGCAACAGGGCAAATGCAGGAGGAATTGTATGGACAGAATGTGGCCCGGGCCTCCCTATCTGGCATTTTGTCTAGGTGCCCTGGAGCAGGAGGCAGTTCCAGGCGCGGGTGGGGGGGTAGAGGGGCGTAAATTCTATCTGGATATAAGGACAAGAAATTGATTGTAATCGAGGAGCAAAAAGAGGTCTTTTTGCTCAGGGGTCTCAGGAGCTCCTGGTAGTAAGTCCCGACCAGTGTCTGCAAGCAAACCTCCTCCCTCCCCAGACCTTATCCCCGTGGGGGTGCAGGGTGGGGCACAGGGCCACGATTCCAGTCCCAGCACTGCCCAGTGCATGGCTTTGGCAAGATCCTTACCTCCTTCCGTGGTCTCAGTTCTTCATCTCTGCAGTGGGAGAATTGGTCTAGATATCCCCCAAGGACCTCCCAGTTCTTAATCACCGTGGGGCTGGCTCTCAAACATCTTCTTCCCCTTCGAAAGGGCTGTCAGGGAGATTAAACCAACTGTGAGTCATTTGCTCCTCTGCTCAGGAATCAAGGATTTCTATGAACTAGAATTTTTGATTTACAGTCCCAAGAGCAAGGTGGTACAGGAGGGAATAATAAGCTCTTTTGACTTGGAAGCTCCTGCAAGAAATGATGGATGTCCCCAAGGGAAGGTACAACCCGGAAGGTGTGCCCAGCCCCCCAGCAGAAATCAATCTCCCTATCTCCTGAATGCCCAACATATCCCTAAAAGCATTTTTTACCTGGTATTTCAAGCCACTAGCTGCTTATGTGTCTTATAGTCACCAGTGTGGTCCTGAGCCTCCTGAGGTTAGCAGCCATGCACCTAGTAGACTCTCAGCTGAGATTAGTGGTACAGCGACTGACTAGACAGTGGAACTTCTCTGATTTCTACTAAGTGTCCCACCTCATTTTGTTGTGAAGATCTAGGGTCTGTGCTGCTTAAGTGCACAGAAGGCCTGCTACTTCGGATTTCTTGCAAATAGAAAAAAGTGCACCTGGAGGGAGGGTGTGTGCTAGGCAGAAGCTACCCCCTCATTCCCTGGAATGCAGACTGCTGTAAGCTTTGTGTCTCCCACTTGTGGCCCTGACTCTGTTGACACTACAGAGCAGACCCCTGGGGGTGGCACCTGGGCTGGCCTGAGGGCTTCCCAAGAAGCCTCCTTGCCACCTTCTCAGTGTTGGAAGCCCACAGGCTGGGACTTGTTGATATCATGCTTTCAACAGTATAGATAATCATTGATGGCGACTTTACATTTTGGCAAAGTCTAGGCTAAGCCCTTTGCCTACTGAATCCTCGTCACAACTTTATGGTGGTAGAACTGTTGTCACACCTGTTTCACAGATAAGAGAACTGAGACCCCAGTCCAGACCACCAGGGGTGCTTTTCCTCAGGCCCCTCACATAGATCCTTCTTGTTCCTGAGGTCTCAGCCTTGAGCATCACTTCCTCGGGCTAGCCTTCTGGACCACCCTCAGTCAAGAGGTCCCCCGCTACCTTGTCATTCTATATCCAGAGTCCTCAAGCTTGAGCATGTACCAGAAGGCTCCTGGAGAGCTTAAGACACAGATGGCTGGGCTCCACCCTAGAGGGTCTGATTCAGTCCTCCAGGTGGGCTGGCTCTTGCTTGTATAAATCAGCACTGAATCTCTGATCGTCTGCACAGTGACTGTTCTGCCACAGTCTGGTCATGTATATCCTGGAAACTACCTGAAACCGAGAGAGGCCAAGAGCCTAGGTGAGCAGCTGGGGGTACTGTGAGAATCAAGGCCCCTAGTTTCTGACTCCCCGCATGTGGCAGGGCAGACGAGAGCCCAGAAGGAATGGACCCAGTCCAGCATTGGCCTGTCTGCTTCTTCTGGGGCTGTGTAGACACAGTCCAAGAGGCCCCAGCTACCGTGGTCTGACCAAAGAGGACGGCTGATGGCGTTGAGAACCTTGGTTGCAGGTTGAGGCACACAGCCTTGTCGATTCTCTCTCTCTCTCTCTCTCTCTCTCTCTCTCTCTCTCTCTCTCTCTCTCTCTCAGAGGAAAGAGGAAAAAGAAAGCAGAGAGGAAGGACAGAAAGAGGATAATAGAAACACATTGCGCATGTGCTGCTCTTTGGCAAACTAAATGCTTATTGAAATTAAGATAAGCTTGACAGACTTTTGTTAGCAGTTTTGGGGCCTGAGAATATCTTGCCTTGAGAGACTTCTATTAGAACTGACTCCACAACTAATAATGTGGTCTCTGTCACTTAACTCAAAAGTCCCTCCTGGACCCACACAGTGAAGCGTTAAGGAAATGAAAAAAATTTTTTATAACATATACAGCAAAGTTTGATTTGTTGAGAACATTTCTTCAACTGACAAGTTACAAGCCATGTCTGAGAGGCCCACTGGGAACTTTCAAAATCTGAGCAGCAGTTTCTAATCACTGACGATCATTAGCATTTTAGTGAATAGATTTTTGATAAGAAAAATCTTTGCTCTGTGGGTAGAAAAAAAACCCCTGACATTTGATAATGCAAACAGAGTAGCAGTTTTAATTAGGCCTGCAGTCCTCCTTGGTGTGACAAACATGGCACAAGATCCAGATGTTTTCCGTGTTATAGGATGTGAACTCCAAGCTGCGTCCAGTCCCTGGTCCCGGGTGCCATGCCAGTCGGATCTCTGGCATGAACAGTAATAACCACTATTTACTGAGCACTTACTGTGTGCCAGATGCCATGCTGTTTCACGTGCATCGTTTCAGTCAGTCCTCAAATCAGTCTGACGAGATAACTATTATTATTATCATTCCCCATTTTACAGATGAGAAAACTAAAGACCAGAGAGTTTCACTAACCCAAAGTCACCCAGCTCATTTATTGCTGGAGATACTCACCAAGGTCTGTGTGACTCAAGTCTCTGCATTTACCCTCCTCCCAGAGTCATGAGACCTCTCCCAGGCTCGTCTCCTGGGCTGTGGAATGTGGGGGGCATGATCAGTCCTTTCTCCTGTACTGGACTCTGGTGGAGCTCTGAGGAAGGAGTGGCTGCGCTTAGAACATTTTCTCCTCTCAGGGAACTGGAACCTACCACTTGGGGGGGTGGGTTCTTCTTTCCATTGCTCTTAGCCTGACCCTTTGGGGCCACCCAGAAGAACTCTGACCACCTTTCCCTGTGATAATCAGAAATTTGTAATCAGCTCTTGCTGGGTCATTGGATAAATACATGTTTAGCTTTTCAAGAAATCAGAGAACACGTTTCAGAAGTAGTTGTACCACATTACACTCCAGACTGAGTGTGTGCGTGTTATGGCTGCTGCATATGCTCTCTGACGCCTGGTGTTGTCAGCCTTTACCCTCAGCCGTTCTAGGTACGCAGTGATATCTCACTGCAGTTGTGATTTGTGTGTTCCTGATGACTGATGGCGTCAAAAGTTTTTTCATGTAGTTATTAGCCATCTGTATACCTTCTTTTGTCAAGTGCCCATTTAAATCTTTTGCCCATTTTTTAAAAAAAATGTGCTGCTTGTCTTTATTATTGAGTTGCAGGGTTTTATGTATTGTGGGCACAAATCTTTGGTCAGATAAATATGTTGTGATAAATATATCTTCTCTCATTTTATGGCTTCCCTATTTATTTTCTGGATGGTGTTTTTTTGATGAGCAGATGTTTTAATTTTGATCAAGTCCATTTTCTCATTTTTCCCCCTATGATTTATACTCTGTTTCCTTTAAAAAAAAAACTTGAGTTCATAAAGATATTCTCCTGTGTTTTCTCTTTGCACTTTTACTTTTAGGTCTATAGTCCATCTTAAATGTATTTTGTGTAAAGTGTGACACAGGGTCAAGATTGTTTGTTTTTCATGTGGATATTCATTTGTTTCTGCACCATTTGTCAGTGACTTTTTCCTTTCCCCATTTTATTGCTTTGGCATCTTTGTTAAAAATCAAGTGACAATATATGTGTGGACCTATCTCTGAATCTTCTGTTCCATGGATTTATCTGTCTATCCTTTCACCAAAAGCATGCAATTTTGATTTTTATAGCTTTATAGTAAATCTTAAAATCTGGTAGGTTAAGTCTTCTCATTTTGTAATTCACTTTCATGATTGTTTTTTTCTGTTATTGGTCCTTTGCCTTTCCAGATAAATTTTAAAATCATCTTGCTGTTATTATCTGATTACAGTGGATCCTTACATCAGTTTGAGGAGTTGACATTATACTAACATTGAGTCTTCCAATCCATGATTTTTTCATTCAGTTTTTTATTAACACATTTTATTTAGGTCTTTTAGATTCCTTTGGTATTGTTTTATAGTTTCAGGGTAGAAAAAATTCATATCTTTTGTTAAATTGTTTGATGCTTTTGAATGCTGCTATAGATGGTATTTATTTTTAATATAATTTTCTAATTCATTTCTAATATACAGATGTGCAGTTGATTTTTATATTAGTTTTATATACTATGATATCTTAACTTCACTTATTAGTTTTAGTAATTTTTTTCTTTGTAGATTCCTTAGAATCTCCTATATACACAGGCATGTCATTGGCAAATAGAGACAAATTTAGTTCTTTCTTTGTAATCCATATGCCTTTTATTTATTTTTCTTGTCTTATTGCATTAGCTAGACGTGTTCCCTTTAATGCATCTTCAGAACCTCTTGATTTTGGTAAAAGTCCGTCTTTGCACAGGTGTCAGTGGTTTTTGCCTTCCTAAAAAAAAAAAAACAAAACCACAAATAATCAGATGCAAAAGTCCCTTCTACTCACAGGGTTGGTATTTTTCCAGACTTAAGAACAAACTCAATAATCTGGCTCTCCTTTTTCTTCTTGTCATGGGATGAAATTTAATTCGCATTGCAGTTTTTAGAGCATTTGCTCCCAGTCTTTCCACTTTCTGGACACAAAGTAACACTGTACTTCTTTGGTACCTCATGGTTTGAAGGGGCTGTGTGACTGGTTTCAGCCCATGTGTGAGTCCTGAAATGCTTTGTGTCACTTCTACACCAGGGTATTGAACTACTACTAATGCAAGAGTCTCCAGAACTCTCTTTTTCCTCTAGCACATTAACCAATGATGTTTCAGGTGAAAGGTATTCCATCTGCTCTGAATGTCTGCAATGAGCAGAGCCTCCCCACTCCTCCCCCTTTCTCCTTCCCTCCACTCCCACTGACCCACAATGAATAGATGGCTTGAGGTAGAAATAAAATTTTATTGTTTTAAGGCACTGAAATTTTTTGTTACAGCAGCATTACCTAACCTATCCTGACTGATACAACTTGCATGACATTTTAAAAGAGAGATGACTAAACAGACTGATAGGTGGAGGCAATGTAAGAAAATATATTGTTTTATTTTTCTTTCACTGAGACAAAGGACATATACCCCTAGAGGAACCAGCAGTGAGCCAAAGCCCAGAATCTTATGTAGGTCTTGTGTACAACCAGGGTTCTCCCTTTAACATGTGCTTGGTAAAGGAGAAGCATGGCATTTTCCTTCATTTTCCTACACTACTTTCTTGCCTGCACACAGGAACGGCAAAAACAACTAGTCCTCATGAATTGTTGGGAAAAATTGTGCTGATTACAAAACGCTTTGCAAAATGTAAAATCCTATCTAAGTGGCAATTTTCTCCATTGCTCTGCCAATTGTAATAAATAAATATTGTTTTTAAAGCTGGCTCCTGGCTTGCTTTCCAGTGACCATCCCATCAAACACTCTAACAGGCCTAGGTTTATTGTCCACTCTGGATTAGCATGTGTGTGCATGGCGTTTGTGTAATGCTGTTTACTGAGGAGTTGAGTAAGCCCATCTTGTAGCAATAAAACTTGAGAACAATGTCATACTCCATTGGAGAGGAGATGGGTCAGAACAGCTCACTCAGGACAACTGTGCTATATGCTCCCCACGGGCAGGGGAGCTTGTTTCAAGTCATTTCTGCAGCCTTAGTGTGCCTGAACTAGGGAAATGTTCTTTATGGTTGTTAAATTTTTTCAGTTGTTGGCCCAGCTTAGACTAAGACCCTAGGTTCCTGGTTCATGTTATAGCACCATTGGTAGAGTCCAGGAATTCCCATAAAATAGACACCTGCTGATGGTTAAATTCACATTCACTTACCACTTATTGTAGACCGCATGCTAGGAACTATGAGGGATGTAAAGATTGCTGACATAGTCTCCCATCCCAGTGAGCTTCCAGTTGTAAGGGGCTAAGGAAGACATCCATTCATCCATTCATTCACCTGTTCAGTCATTGATTCTACTAGCACTAATTCCACTAATATGGGTTGATATTCCAGGTACCATTCTAGCTACAAAACAAAGTCTCAGCTGTCATAGAAGCATATATTCTAATAGGGGGATATAGATATTTATCAAATAATTACAGTCATAAGTACTTTATTGTAATCTCTGATAGGTGCTGCTGAAGATGACTTTGGAGCACCATGAGGACAAGAAAACAAGAGGAGTAGACTCTGTCAGGGAGGAGCAGTCAAGGAAGACTTCTCTGAGTAAGTGACTTTTGAGTTGAGACCTAAAGGTTGAATTTTTTTTTAAGATTTTTTTTATTTATTTCACAGAGGGAGAGAGATCACAAGGAGGCAGAGAGACAGGCAGAGAGAGAGGGGGAAGCAGGCTCCCTGCTGAGCAGAGAGCCCGATGCGGGTCTCGATCCCAGGACCCTGAGATCATGACCTGAGCCGAAAGCAGAGGCTTTAACCCACTGAGCCACCCAGGCGCCCTAAAGGTTGAATTAACAATTATCCAGTCTGGGGTCTGGTGGGGAAGGGGAAACAACAGGCAAAAGAAACAATATATTTAGTACAAGACAGACTATATGATGGGCTCCAAAAAAGAGACACATAACATGCAACAGGAGGTCCCAGAACAAGTCTCATTATTACCAGGGAATGAGAAAGGCTGCCTACAAGAGGTGGTGCTTGAGCTGGGCCTGGAAAGACAAGAAGGAAGGACCCTCACGGGTGGAAGGAGGAGGAAAAGTACAAGCAAAGACCTGAGGTAACAGGGTATTGGGCGAAAAATCTAGGACAGACTGTGAGGAGTCCTGGATAAGGCTAAGGAGTTTGGACCTCCCCCTCTGGGGCAGTCACTGAAGTTGTTAGAACAGGACAGCGATGAGATCAGACGACTTGAATGAGTGAGGCTCCTTTGTCCCCCTGGAGACAACTTTGCCTGTAACCCAAAAGGATGTCAGAGCCCCTAACCTCCATGGGGCCCAGATAGGAGTTCCACTGGTCAGCTCTTCTCTGCCCACAAGGAGAAACCCCCAAGGTCTTGAGAGATGGTGCAGGAGAGCAGGGGCATGGGGGCCACAGGGTCCTGAAGTGGGGAGGTCCCTAGCAGCAAGAGCATCTGTGTGTGAGCACTATCCACAGTGGCTCAGAGCAGAGACCTATGTGTGTGCCGACTGATATAAATAGGCTGACATGAGAAAGGGCCTTGTATTAGTTTTAGGGCTCTTTAATTTGCGAGGAAAAGAATCCCAATTCAATCTAAAATAAAGACTAAACAGAAGTAATTGACCCATGGAACTGGGTACCTTCAGGGGACTGTAGTGGCTTCAAGTGTGGCTGAATCCAGGGCTTAAACCAAGTCATCAGGGTTCTCTCTCTCTCGCTCGCTCTCTCTCTCTCTCCATCTCTTGGGTGTGTTTCCATCTATCATTGCAGTTGGGTTTCCTTTATGCAGGTGAAGAAAAGAGCTGTTGAAAGTCCTAGGCTTACACTGCAGCAGAGAGAGGGAGTTTCTGTGTTAGTATATAAATCCCAGAGAAGCACTCTGATTGGCCCTGAGGGGTCACATGCACATCTCTGGGACCAGTCACTGTTGCCACAGGGAAGGTACTGTCCTGAGATTGACTGGCAGCCCCAGCCAGATCACACACAGTGGAGGAGAGCACAGCCCCAGTGAAAAGCAAAGCTGAGCTGACAAAAATCAGCCAGAGCCACACGGTTCTTTTCTCAGGTTGTCCGCTGTAGGGCAAGTCACTCATAGGAGAGTGTTTATATTCCTCCTAGAAATCTGGGAGGCTGGATCATTTAAGGAGAGCATAATACTAATTGTATATATTTAAATGGGATTTGGAAAACAGGCATGGTCAATAGTTTCCATATGACAAGATTAAAGTGGTAGAGTTATTTTCAGTAGGGGTTTAGTTGCTCCTCCAAGGGGTTTTGATGCCAAGGGTTAGGTGACTGTTATTTTGGGGGAGAGAACCTTGGAGGGACGTCAGGTCACCTGAGCTCTGGCTCTGGGGCTGCTCACAGCTCACTCTGTGATTTTAGACAAGAACTTTCCTCTCTCTGCACCTCAGTTTACCGATCTTTACAGTGAGGGCATGATGTCTGCTGGTAGAGCTCACGGACTACAGCCCGCGCCTGTGCCGTCAGTCCTCTTACTTAAATCACATTGCAAGGGAGACCTATCGGGCCCCACAAGCACAGGACGCCTCCACAGGGAGTACGTAACTTCTGCCCCCACAATCTTCTCCCTGAGGACTGAGAGAGGCTTGGGCTGGGGTTAAGAATGAACGAAAGTTCCATGTTCCTGGAGCACCTGGCCCTGCCCCCCCCCAACAGGGGCTCACAAAGAGGGCATTTACCCAAATATGGTTTCTAAGAAGCAGATACACAGAGTCACAGAGACCCTGGGCTAGAAGATCCCAAAAGTTCCCTGTGCCAAGTCTGCCATCCTATTGGAGGCCCCTCCCCAGCGGCCCAGGGAGTACTTCTCCAGCCCCTGCTGCACGCCGCCCTTGACACGGGCACACTTCCATCCTCGCACCCCTCCGGAGAACAGTTTGCCCCGACAGCTCACTACAAGTCCCAGTGGCAGAGGAGAGTCTTCCCCGTCACAGATACAGGGAACAAAAAGCTCAGGATGGCCCACGCGCAGAGCAAGGAAGCGGCAGGAGCAGGAGATGAGCAGGGG
>LNAC01000377.1:433623-456279 GCA_002007465.1 Ailurus styani | reverse complement strand
TGCCTGACGGCTCCAGTTCATTTCTGCCTGTTTAATTGGGCCCCGGATGAGTTTGGTCGACAGGGCCATTCATCATGTGGCCGCGGCTGGCGGCGGAGCCCGGGGGAGTGGGGCTGACAGCTCCGCCAGGCTGGGATGCGGCCTGCGTCGGGAAGTTCACATATTTGGGCATTAGTGCAGCTATTAGTTTAACAAGCTTCGTTTATCCTTGTCACTACCACTTCAGCTTCCCATGTAATCATTTGAAATGTAGATTACAGCCAGACAAATGGGACAGCGCAAGACACGCAGGGTGGAGGGAGTGACACGCAGCTCGTTAGGGCCGCCTTCCCGGCCCCATCCCTTTCCAGGCAAGGCTTTGATTAGCTTAATATTCACATGATTTCAGTGGGAAGCGCCAGTCACCTGAGCCAAGCCCCTGGCGCTGGGCCAAGGTGCCCAGGGTGTGCCGAGGTAAGGGGCCAGGTCCTGCCGGGGGGGGGGGGGTTTCCTCTGGTTCAAAGACGACCCACCCTGCAGGGAAACATGTGGGTGGCCGGGGTCCCAGGGTCTGCCCCTGAAACCTCTCCGCAAGTGGTCTTCTTCCCAGGACGAGGTGGCTTCCAGACTCTGCTCCCTCCAGCTCTGATTTTGTCGCCCTGGGCTAGTGTCTCCCTATGTGACTTGAGCAAGGTCTGGCCTTCTCTGGGTCTTGTGTCCCCCTCTGGAAAGGGGGGGGTTCAGATTGGATGAGGTGGGCCCACTTTTCTCCATTCCCCTCCAAAACCCCTCAGCTTGATTCCTTTGATGGGATCCCCCAGTGTCCAGTCATTTCTGGTCTTTATCTGGCAGACTGAGGGCCCCTTTCAAATGGAAACCTGGCTCTCTGCCTGCTCCAGAGGCGCTCATGGCCCTCAGAATGAAGGCAGAAGCCCTTACTAGGGCTTGGGGCAAATGCAGGGAAAAGGAAGGCTCCCCGACCTACCACTGCCCACCCTCTAGCTTTCGCTCTGGCTGCCCCTCCTTTGTCTACGCACTGCAGCTCCCTGCGTGCCTGGCCCTTGTCACATGCCTGGAGCCCTCTCTCAGCCCCGGGCTTTGGCGCGTGCTGTTTTCCCTGCAGAAATACCACTCCCTCTGTGCCCCCTCCCCAGCTCCTTTGCTCAGACGTCGTTCTCATCCTTCTAATTCTTAATTTAGACGTTCCTTCTCCAGGAAAGCTGCCCTCCCTGGGCCCTTCTGCCCAGTGTCTGTCCTGTGTGCACCTCAGCGCCCCGAATCCGCCTATGCTAGCAGTTTGTGTGTGCGATCGAATGGTCAGCTTGCACACTCCGTGAGGGCCGGGCCTGCCTGGCACCGGATCTGGCCCTGGCAGCTGCCCAGCCAGTGTTGGTTGAAAGAGGAGGGGGAGCACAGGCAGTGCCGTGCCTGAGCAGCCTTGGATGGAGACCGCCGCACACCAGCATCCCTGGAGCAGCAGAGGCATTATGCCGAGGCTCCTCCTTCCTGGCTCCCCTCTCCCCCGTCGTGCTGACTGTGTCCAGCTCCAGAAGGGTCAGGGTCTGGTTCTCTGGGAGCACCTCCTGAATCAGTCAGGGTCCAGGAGGAAATGGTTCGCGCACTCAGAGGGTTCAGTTGAGGAGGGTTTACTGACGGGACCCTGCTGAGCTGTGAGCAGAGCTAGGGAGACCAGGATGGGATGGCGAGGCTTCGTGGGGAACGGTCCCACCGAAGGCATGAAGGGCAAGGGGGAGGGGACGTTGTTGCCAGAACCTGGAGAAAGCAGGAGCCCGCAGAAGAGGGGCTGAAAGAAGATGAAAATAGAAAGCAGTCACCACAGAGTGGGGGTGAGGCAAGGAAGGACTGGGGATGAATCCTCTGACCTCCTACTCTTTCCATCCAGCCTTTGACTGGGGCCCCCTAGAGGGCCTGGGGGTCTGCATGTTGTCTGCAGAGATTAACCTCCTGGGATACAGAGCAGGGAAGAGGAAAAAAAAGGTGGGGGGATGACCTGGTAGGCGTCAGGATATGGGGCAGTTGGAGAATACCCCCCTACTCCCCAACATTGCCAGAGGCCAGCCCCTCTGCAGAGAGGCCAGGACACCCCCACCCCCCGAGAAGGGCCGCAAGCAAACCAACCTTTGGGTAAAGTGGAGAGGGCTCCCCAGGGCAGGGACATGAGTGCCAGCTGCCTTGTACATCATCCCTTCCCTGGCACCTCTCCCTGCTCAGCCCAGCCAGGCCTGGGCAGTCCTAAACTGTTTCTATTCTCACCTCTCCCCCTGCTGAGTGGCTTGTCTCTGTTTTCTTCCTGCCACCTTCTGAATAATGACAGCAGACCTTGAAGCCAACGAGTCGTGAATCAAAGTGGCTTCTCGATATCATAAAAGAGATGTTCTAAACCCCAAACATAAAGATCGTTTTATCTTTATTAATAGTTTAATGCATCTGAGAAAGCTATTTGACATTTTTTACACCTCCAACTCTTTCCTTCATGCATTGCTGGTCAGATTACACCAGGGTTCAGCCACTTAAATCCACTTAATAACTGACTAAATTCCGCACTGAATTTACATTGAGCTACAAGCTGATTCTAGGATACAGATGTATTTTCTGGGAAAAACAAACAAACAAACAAAAAACCCACACCAACGTCCTGACTCCAAAGTTGTAAATCTGCTTTAGTAATGAAAAAGGAATTAGTTAAACTATTGGGATTAATGTCCTGTTTAACAGCACTTCCTGGTGAAGACTCTTCCACACAAAGTGAAGAAATGTATCTCAATTAATAACAGAGTATTTTCTTTACCTATTTAATTAAAGTGCTGCCCTTGCAAACACATAATGTGAAATTAATTAAAAACACATGGAATTTGGGGCATGGAGAATAATTCAACTCCTCCCAATTGCTGGCAGGCCCAGTACACATCAGTGCGTGACACTGTGAAGGGAAAGGTTTGGTTACTAATGACATATGAATTGGAATAACGTCTAATTAATTGGCTAATTGTTTCTATTGTACACCACCACCACCATGGCCACATCACAAAAACACAACCAAACACATATGGCTACATTTAATACATACATGTACACACACTGGAGCCCAGCACATCACCTTCAAACATATTGCCCCATGCTCTGGGCACTTACATGCAAATACTCTCTCATAGAGACATACATGAGTAAATCCATAGATTACACACAAATACTCCCAAGTAAAGGTCAGTGAAGAAAGGAGAAGAATATGTTCTCTGCTTCTCCCCAACTTCCCAGAAAGAAAAAAAATGTGAAAGAAAAAAAAATGTAACTGTCAGAAATGTGATAGGACTGCCAAAGACATATAGAAAAAGCTCAAACAAACCATGTAAGTTGTGAAACATAAATCCCAATTCTATTTGTTCTGAGACAGTGTATAAACCACACATTTTTCAATAAGATAGAAAATTAAAATCGTCCCCAGGTTTAGAATTGCTTGGGGAAGTTAGAAAGCCTAGTGTCCTGGCAAAAGGAGAAGCAACTGTTGGCCAGGCGAGGGCTGAAGGATGCTTCAGGACCACGGACAGCAGGGCTCAGCTGGCCTCACTTCCTCTTCATTTCAGAGCTGCTATAAATGTGTTCACACACCCAGAGCTGTGATTGGCCAGACATTCCATAGGCATAGTCTCTACTTAAAAGATTCCTCAATAGGTTCAATTCCTGGGGAGTCCCCCAGAAGCTGTAATCTGCACGTAGCTCCTGGGATGTGCCTTTTACTCCCCCAAATCTGTGGTCTGTCCTTTCCCCCTACTGAAGTTCACTTGATTCATCTCAAACCTCCAAATAGCCCACGAGGATTTCCCATGCTTTGGTTCCAAATGGCTTAACATCTTCCTCACAAGGAATTCTCCCCAGTGACTATCAAATATTAACTAAAGCCAGTTAACCTCAGACCCTAGAGAATTAGATAATGTTACTATATTCTGTTCAAAAAAAGTGTTTATTTATCCTCACCTTGGGTTTCCCTTTCTCTAAGCCAGTTTGTTACTGAAGAAGTCAAGACTTCTTGAAAATCTCATTGTTTTTAGCGTGTTTGCTGTGGAATGTCCGCAAACCATTTGGAAACTAAATAATGACATCCTTTGGTTCATTTTCATTCTGCATCATTCTTCCTCAAAAAAGCTTCCTGGATCAGGCAGACAGGTTTCTCTTTGCAGAAGCCCCCCAGCCCCTTTCCCATGGTTTGTCCTTCATGGACACTTGCCCCCCCTCCCCGGCCACTATTTTTAATAGTTTCTTCCAGACACCTTCTGTTGACAGGCAGTCTGCTGCCATGGCAGCCTGATGCTTCTTTGGCTTGGGAGTAATTTCCAATGACAGGTACCTCACTGTGGCCAGCGTTCGGCAATTTCATTCTCCACTTTCTTCCCAGTCCTTGGATGGGTGCCAGTGTTGATTGAGATCCAGCTCATTGGCTACGCAGGATCATGTTTCTGAGGGCTTTAGACCTTTTGAAGGATAAAGATCACCCCAGGTGAGGCCAGACCCAAGGAGCCCTCAGGCTCTCTGGTCTCTCATCTTTGACCCTGAGTCCTCATGGTCAGTACTTGGTCCCTTGCTTTTGATTCACTTAGAATCATGGATACTTTGAGATGGAAGGGCTGGAGAGCATGTGGTTAAACCTTATGTTCCCTATACTACTGTGCAGATGGAGAGGCTGAGCCCCAGGTAAGGACCTTCTGACATGGGTGTGACAGCAATCTGGCAGGAATATGACAGTTCTCTCGGGATCTCAGTTGGTCCCTCTTGAGTTTCTGAACCAGAAACTCTGGGTCCTCTGCTATCCTCATGCAAGTTGGCCATATCTTCCATCTTCCTTCAGTTCAGTTCAACAAGCCCTTGCTCAATATGGACTAGTTGAATAAATGAGAGAATCTCTGCTCTGAACCAGGCAGAGTGCTGTAGGAAATGGAGATAAGGTAGTGTGGCAGAAATGGCTGCTTATGTTACAGTATCCACTCTCACCTCTTCCCATGGTAATAGAATTTGTAGCTGGACAAATAGGGCCACTCAGTATAAAGATCACATTCCCCAGTTTCCCTTGCAGCTAGATGTGGCAGTGTGATTTAGCTGTGGCCAGTAGGATATAGGCAGAAGTGCCAGGTACCAGCTTCCTGGAACCTCACTTAAGAGAGAGCTGGTTCTCTTTTCTTTGTGCCCTTTATTCTGCTCCCTGGAATCCTGATGCTGCCATCTTGGACCTTGGGGCTGAGGGACTAAAAGGAGGTCCCTGTGGGTCTCCTGCAGCCAGGTACCTCAGCCCTGATCAGCAGCCTCCAGACTCCCTATGTGAGAGAGGGTAATCTTCTGCTTATTTAAGCCATTGTTATTCTGAAGTTTTCAGGCATTCAGAGCTCATTTATTCTATCATGAGTAGTAAAATAAATACTTAAGGGCTTTCAATTTTTTTTCTATTCTTTCTAGCTTGGCCATTAAAACATTGGACTTTTTCAAAAGGAAATTTTATTAAGAAACTAGATTCTTTAGCTAAAAATAAATAAAGAGAAATAAAGAGCTATGTGTATATCCACATATACACATACTTTATATGCATAAATTATCTCTGGAAGAATTAGAAGAGACTATAGTCATGGGAAAGAACTAGGAGCCTCAGGGTTGGGGTAGGAATGAGACTCACTGCCTACTTTTGTGCTCTGAATTTTTTCACACATGTATGTGCTATCTTTTTCTAATGCAAAAATCTAAAAATGAATGAAATATCATTTTATACCTTAGAGGCCCTCAGTCTAGTCACTATCAGAGGAAAGTTTGCAGTGTTGCCAAATGGACATTCAGCTCCTCTATCCGCATCTCGGTGTTAGGGTGCCTACTTCCTCCCCAGATAACTTGATGTCTCCATGGAGAGGGAGAAAAGCAACAACATGCCACCCTCTGAACCTGTTTCTGCATTTGGGGAAGAGATAGGTCCTCCTTGCAGGGCTGTGGTGACAATACCTGGGGATCAGACTTCTCCTAACTGCTCAGCAAAGGTGCTGATGGCTGGTACCACACCCCATGCCAGCTTGGCATTCCTGCGTGTCCCACAGCACCTTGTAGACACTGCTCGCTCCTATGGCAATTGTCCTGCTATGGCTAGCCTCCTCACTCCCAGGGGGGAGCTCCCTGAGGGCAGGGATCATATTCCATTCATCTCTGTTCCCGACCCTTGGCCTGGAGCAGAGATCAAGGAGTATTTACTGGCTGAAGGAAGGAGAAAAAAAACTGGCAATTCATTTGAAAATGCAGATCCTGAGAGTTCCCAGAAACTCCAGTTGATTCATGATTTTTACTGGATGTTTAGATTTTCCTGGATTCAACATTCAGTTGAACCCAAGGAGCGTCAAGGTGAGGCCTGATAGGAGAAGGGAACTCTGGGAACCGTGCCCAAAGGTACCACCCAGCGAGTGCTTCTCTTAAGAGGAAGAAGAAAATCCTCTTGGCGTTTCCATGAGGACTTCACTGCCTGTTTCCAGGCCAGGGCACTAAGCACTCACAAGCTCAGCCCACTGCCAGAGTTCAGGGGCTCTAGAGACTCTGCTCTGGGGTCACACAGCCTGGCTTCACATCTCGACCCCACTGTTCACCAGCTATGTGAGCTGGGGCAAGATATCTGAGCTCTCCTGGCTTAGCTTCCTCACCTGTGAAAGGATGCTAATAAGTATACTTACCTCACTGGGTTAATGTAAGGAGTTCATGAGGTAATGCATGTGAAATCAATTTATTAAGGGGCCACAACTCTATGAGTTACATGATTTAACTTTTCCCCAGCTCCTCCAGCTGTGCTGTATAGAACTACCCCCCTCCCTTTTCTGGTAGGGCAGCAGGATCTTTATTGATCTCGTGGTCATATTTTAGAACTTTCTAGTAAATACCATCATTTACTGGATAATACAAATGATTTCTCGTAAATCAGAGCGGTTTCATTCTGGATCTTAATACTCAGTTTTGAGTATTAAGTTAGTCTCAAACGTAGCTCAAAGCTGATAGTCTACCCTCATCCCTCTGAGTAGACTAGATCTTTCTGTGGCTCCCATAGCCTACAGAGAAACTGTATTAGTTTTCTATGGCTGCATAGAAAATTACCACAAACTCAGTGGCTTCAAACCACAGAATCTTATGTCTCAGAGTTTCTGTGGGTCAGGAGTTTTGCATGACTTATCTCGGTCCTCTCCTTGAGGTCTCCCAAGACTGAAATCCAGTATTGGCTGGGGCTTCAATCTAATTTAAGGCTTGGGTCCTCTTCCAAGTTCACTGATTGTTGGCAGAATTTGGTTCCTTGTGGTTATACAACTGATACCCTCAGCCCCTAGAGGCTGCCCACCATTCCCTGCCACATGGCCTTCTCTACAATATGGCACTCTGCTTCTTCAAGGCCAGAAAAGTAGGGCATCTGCTTCTCTGGCCTCTAGATAGTTAGATAGTCTTAAAGAAATCACCTGCTTATGTCAGGCTCACCAGGATAATCTCCCCTTTGATTAACTTAAAGTCAACTGATTAGGGACTTTCATACATCTGCAGGGTCCCTTCACTTTTACTGTAGTGTGGTAATCCCATGTGCCTCCCCTCCCCAACTCCTGCGCACCGTTTCTGGATGTGGGAAACATGACTCTGCTTCTTCTCTGTCCCCCGGCCCCACCAAAGACTGTCACCACCACATCGCCTCCAGCTTTCAGATGTCCCCTCACCAGGGCAGGGGGGTCTTTAGGGGCAGGGTTCTAGGAGGGCAGTGTAAAGGTGTCACACAACTATGATGCCCCACAACCCATAAGGCTTACCCATAGTTCTGCCTGGTCTCCTTTCCCCTGCTTCAGTAAACACAAGGACAGGTCAACAAATCTGCAGGCCATACAGGGAGTGAAACTATGGTCTCCCTTTCTTGAAAATACCTCCACACCTCTAAGCGATGCTCTTAAAGCCACCTTCCCTTGGCTCTGGAGACAAGAAGCAGCAGCTCTGCCCTCAGGACTCCAGAACCTGCATTTTGCCCAAGCTGACCACCTCTTTCTCTCTCAGTCTTCCTGTATTTATGGTGGAGGTGTGAAGGCAGGGAGAAGTCACTGGATGGTCAGGTCCATTCTCTGAATTGTCGTCTCTCAGGTAGCACTGCAGAAGGTGACTGGACCCAACTCTTAGAGACTCCCAAGAACTGTCGGTTTCAACTTTGGGTCTTGGCTGTGCAATTTTGGGTCAACAGGAACAATTCCACCAAGTCTCAGCAGCTGGTAAACAGTTACTGCTTAGTAAATGCTAAGAGGTATTATTGATCAAAACTTAACCCAAAGAATCTCATATTTAGAAGCAGGGCGGAAGATCAGAGTGGACCAGGAGCAAAGCTGCAGGGGACAAGCCGTGGGACTCCTTCAGTTCCTCCAGGCCAAGAATACACTTGTTCACCAGCCTGGTATCAGGTTGAGTTCAACTGAGGGTAGGGCAAAAGTGAGGAGCAGGGAGGGCAGGACTCCTGCCATTCTTCTGCTTCAGCCTGTTTGTCCTTCACTGCCCCAGAGTTGGTAGGAAAGAACTGAATAAAGCTGAGGCTGAAATTTTCTACCGTTCATGGTGTTCTAAAGATCCAGCCTAGCTAGCTAGCCCCAGACCCATTTCCTCTTTTTCTTCAGCGCACAGGTAGACTAATATTTCTCAGCCTCTCTTGCAGTTGAATGTGGCCACAAGATTGAGTTCTGGCTAATAGCATGTGAGTGGAAATGATGTCGGCCCTTTCATGGCATGATCCTCCGTGTTCCTACCTTTTTTGCAGGCTTGATGCAAACAAGGAGGCTTCATGTTGAAGCTGGCAGAGCCAATTGATAAAAGGGACCAGGATCCCTGAGTCACTTTGTAGAAGGCTGCCTGCCGACCAGGAATGCCCACATTTAACAATTATGTGAGCAAAAGACATATTCTTTTGTGTTTAGACCTTGAAGTTATGGGGTATGTTTGTTACATCAGCTGGCATTGCCTTAACCAATACATGAGTTCACAGAGGAAATGAGGGAATTAGTCTGTGTCCACATTGTCCCTGCTTTTAGAACTTCTAGGAGTTTCAGGCATTTATCTGCCATGCTCTATAAAGCCTGCACAATGTTTTAATTCCACTTCACAGAAAGGTTTTCTTTCCAAACCCTCTTCAGGGGCCTTTCCTATTAAAAAGTCCCATTTATAGAAACTACTACTTAGCATTTTTGGAACTTGTTATCCTATTCAGCAGACTCTGAGGCAGGAGGCTTTGAACTCGGACAATTACTGCTCTTGATTAACAACAAGAACTGATGAGTTGGCCTTTCCAGTGTGCTAAGCAAACTCAGCCAAGCAGAAAATATCACTGAAGGGGAAACAATGGGAAGTGATTTTCTTGGTTACATTAGGAGCCGTCGTGATATTTACACATGTTTGTGGATAATGTGGGAAACTCTGCTGCTTGCGTGCCCTTCCTGATGACAATGCTGGGCCCGAGATGCCATGTTTCTCACTTGACCCGGGCTGTCGATGCCGTCCTGTGACTGTAGGCAGCCAGCCCAGTGGGAAAACCACAGCCCTGGGGGTGTGCAGGCATGGGCGCAGGAGCCCTGAACCCTTGCTTTGGAGTACCTGCTCCTCCGGGTGTCGCTGGGGCTAGCACTGGCCTGGGGCCCCAGACTGTCAGACGGCCCCACCAGCGGCAGCACGGAGGAGAGGCCATTGCTTCATGCCCTCAACCAGAACGGGGGATTTTAACAAGAAATCTTTGTGAAACTGAATCACATTGTTTTTAATCTCAAGTTGTACTCGAGTTTCAAATGTCTTCATGTATGAGAGATCTGTGCATGTTCTTTATCCATTTCTCTACTGGGGACAGTAGTATTTTTCATCAGCACATACAAAATCTTCCTATGTTAATGCGGTGCACCCCTTCACGTTTCATAGGTTTATTTTTCCACGTTACTTGTCCTTTTTTTGTTGTTGAATTTTTGTACATTTGAAGTTCAAAAAAATTAAGTGGTCAAAATTCGATCTTTTCCTTTGAGGCTTTTCTATCTTTTTAAGGTTACAAAGTCACATTCCATATAGAGGTGTGAGATATATTCATCTATAACCTCTAGTTTTATTAAAAATTTAAAAAGTAACTGCTTAGGGGTGCCTCCCTGGCTCAGTTGGTAGAACATGTGATTCTTGATCTCAGGGTTATGAGTTCGGGCCCCACATTGGCCTTGGTGTCCACTTAAAAGAAAAAAAAAAGAATAACTGTTTAATCTATCAGGGGCTTATCTGAAAGGAAGATGTGAGGTAAAGGTCTTCCTGGGGCTTTGGTAGGCTCCTTGATGGTTCATTTCTGCATTCTACCTTTGCCTCATTCCTTCCCAGATGCTATAACAAAAATACCACAGATTAGGGGGCTAAACAACGAACATTTATTTCTCACAGTTCTGGAGGCTGGGGTCCAAGATCAAGGCATTGGCAGATTTGGTTTCTACCGAAGGCCTGTCTCCTCTGTCCTCATCCGGTGGAAGGGATGAGACTCCCCAGGGTCTCTCTTATAAGGGCATTAATCCCATTCGTGAGTGCTCTGCCCTCATGACCTAGTCACCTCCCAAAGGTCTCTCTTACTAATACCATCACATTGGGGATTAAGTCACCATATATGAATTTTGCTGGGACACATTTAGTCTGTGGCACTCAGTTCTGAGCCTGGCTCAGAGAAGTTTCCAACTAGAGTTTGACCTGTGGATGTTAAGTTTTGGCTTCTTTTATACCTAAGATATCTTGGCAAAACTCATATTGGTCATTTGGAAACAAATTCCCACAATGCATGTATTCCTCACAAGATCGTCGAAATAAATATTAGGAGGTTTATACCCATTGTAGGGATGAAAAAAACCAAGGCTCTTAGGAACCTTTGTCCTTCTGCCTTTTTCACAGCCCTGCTGCAGCCTCATTCCTGCACAGATCACCGCTGCTCCCAGCACCTCGCACGGGGCCTGGCCAGCAGGCGTTTGAGCGATGGATGGGCCTAATGCGAAAGTCTCCTACGGCAGACCTCAGGTATGTCCCTCTCGTCCTCTTTGTGACGGTCTCTGAGGTTGGAGGTGCTGCCGCAGGCGGCTGGAGCACATTCCAGGCTGGCATTTCCACCCTCCTCACTGGAGGCCTTGCGACGGCCTCCGTTCTGCCTCCGTTCACGCCCGGGCTATGGCAGATAGTGGTGGCCCGCACCCGCGGAGGGCAGGCTTGGGGCCTCTGTCCCGGGGAGCCGGGAACGAAGGCTGTGGCATCAGGGATGGCGGTGTCTGCTCTGCCTCACCGGAGGGGCCCATTTTCAGTTCCAAAATACTGCCGCTTCTCGCCGAAAGTTGTGCCTCTAAGCCGTGAGCCTGGGGACGAAAGGCGCTGGGCCCGCGCTCCGCTGCACCAGCACGTCTCTCTCCCTCAGGAATCACCTTCGTCACCATCCATTGCCAAAATGAATGGAGGCTGCACGGCTGGCTTTATTAAATATGAATGAGTCGCAGCCCACGGCCCCCACGCGGTCACTCACCCACTCCATCTCTGGCAATTACTGCGTCGCACACACTGTGCCAAGGGGCGCAGCGGTCCCTGCCTGCCCTTGCAGACTGACACCGCCCAGCAGGGGCAGGGCTCGGGTCTGCAGCTGCCCCTGATGGAAAGCCAGTCTGGGCTCCTGTGCAGTCAGAACGGCTCTGCTCTGCAGGTGTAGGGACAGGGCACCTTCCGCAGAAGGATCGTGGATTCTTGGGCTCCGAGCCCTGGCTGGGTCGGGCCTGTGGCTTCGGACCCCAAGACGAGGTCTCCTGGCCTGGTGGGCTCCTAAGCTCTGTCTGCATGTTAGAGATGTGTGGGTAACACCTAGACATTTTTGATTCCAGGCAGTTTTAAGATCCAGGTTAAGAGCACATGTGCATGCACACACCATCACTGAGCACACATTCACTCTGTGTTAACATCACCCTCACAAGAACCCACTAGATTGTGAGTTTCGTATCACCAGGGTCCTTGGTAGCCCTATTCACTGCTGTGTTCCCAGTGCTGGGGACAGAGGAGCTGCTCAAACATTATTCGTTGAATGAATAAATGAGGTGGGTGTTACCATTTCGGAGCTAATGAAGTGGAGTGACAGAACTCACCAAGGTTCCCTAGCTATTGAGTGTCAGAGCTAGGTGTCCCCTCCAGGGCGGGGCTCTAGCTGGCGCCACAGGCTGCCAGCTCACCGGCCCAGGACCCTTTCTGCCCCGTCGAAGCAAGGGTCCGATACCACTCCATGCTGCTATAGTTACATGGATTTGTTTGACCTTGATTCCATCAGGAGGGCCAATAAAATCCCTGACGGGCCCATGTGGCTCTGTCAAAGTTGTCAAAAACCATCTATGAAGTTGTAAAGACAAACAAAATCAAATTCCTTTTCTGAACTTAAAAAATTACTTTTATTTTAGGAACCAATAAAATTATGGCAAATATTTACAAATAATTATCTCACATAAAGGTTACATAAAATCAATTCTTCACAAGTAACAGTCACTCATGAAAAGACACACAGATATTAAAACTACGCCAATCTTATTGCAAGTTTCTCCAACTAATCTAAAATAAAAGTGTTGCAACCAACATTTAACTTAGAATAAAACCACAACTTTCAGGTTTGACAAGAAAAAAAAAGGTAAAAAATTAAACCAAAACCCCACCCCTGTTTTCTCCCAAGTCCCACCCCCAGCCCCTTGCCCTCCTCCCAACAAAAGAAAAATATGTCCGACATCTTTGGCAAATTGGCACTGCTGTAATTACATTCAAATATTATTACACACAAAAGCAACACACATCACTAAGAAAAAAAACCACCAATATTTCAAGTCAGTTATTTTCTACTAGAAAAAAAGAATACAAAACATACACATTTTTAAGAAGCATTTTTTTTTCAATCTGTTGGAGACAGATCGTCTCCCACTTTCAAAGGCAATTCAATTGTGGTTTTTGTTTGTTTTTTTTTTTGTACTTTTTTTGTACTTTTTTTTTTTTAACAAGTAAGCGTCTATGCAGGCATCACAAACTTTGGCGGATACAGTAGATATGTATTTCTTTGATGCTGGAAGGTCAGTCCCTAAGACAAAGTCAACTGTCTCAAAGAATGAGAAGCGAAATCCATGTGTCTTCCTAGCAAAGAGTTCCACTTGCAATGTAATCTGCATTTTATTTCTATAAATACTCAATGTCCAAAGGCCACTAGAGGGTGACCAACCAGGGCAGCATCTGCCAGCAAGAGTCAGGGCAAAACCCAGGTCAGATTTCTACCCTCGGCCCAGACTTGGAGGCCCAGCAGTGGGGGGTGGCCAGGGGGCCCCCACTGCCCACTCTCCCCCACACTGAGCTGGTGGCATGGGGCCAGGGCATGGGCCTGCCTCTTCCTGAGCCCCAGGATGGGCTGCTGCCAGGTCTGCTCACCATCTCTGACCAAAGGCGAGGAGAGCAGGCAAGAATTGGCATGCGGAGACTCAGCACTAGGTCTGAGTTTCAAGTATGTCTGAGATGCAGGGGTGTGCGTGTGTGTGTGTGCATGTACACACGCATGCACAAATGGAGGGGAGGGCCTGATCCGGAGGCTCTGAGTTTTGCAGGGCATTTCAAAAAGACTCAGGACTTATTTATTTTTAGCTTTATAGCAATTAATTGGCTATTGATTGGTTGGAATGTTCAACTCTCCATTTCCTCAAATACAATAAAATAGTTTCATTAAAATGTATTCATGCTTGAAAATAAGGGAGCCATTAAGTGGTTTCCTTTCTGTTCCACTCCAAGGGAAATGCACCGTTTGTAAATCAAAAATCCATCATCCAAAATCACTTGTTCTTAATGGTGCTTTTAGAGAAGATGAGGGACGTGGCCTTATGCGTGGTGATTTTGGGAATGAGGGTGGCCCTGTGGCCATAGTTGCAGGACTGAGTGAGCCTGTGGTTGGGGTGGGTGAGGCTCAGCTTGACCTCCTGCAGCCAGGCCTTAAGCGTCAGTGAGGGGGCCCCTGACTCCTGATCTGCCTCGCCCCCTGCTGTTGTGCACGCTTCCTTCCCCAGCCGTGCTCAGAACTGTCGAGAGCCAAAAGGTGGGATTCCTGCCCGCAGTGTCCTGCCCACAGGCCAAATACACTACCTGAGACCCACTCCATTTTAGAATTCGTTACAATTTCCTCAGTAAATAGATAAAGAGTTGCGTTTTCTCCTTGTGCCGCTCAGGGGTCTAAGATGTGGGAAGGAGCATATCTGGACTTACAGCGTGGTGGTTACCTTTACCCCCAACTCAGACTTGGGCTAAATGGAACCCCTGGGAACTCATGGGCTGAAACTCTAGATTGGCAGGGACATGATCCTGAGGTCTCCTTGGATCATAGGTGGGGAGTGGTCCAGGAATGGGAGCCGCGTGTCGAGAAATCACAGCGAAGGAAAGAAAGCCTGGTGCCTGCCTGCTCCTGGCAAGCAGCCCATGTCCCAGAAGCTGCAGACCCCTCCTCAGAAGAGCAGGCGGGCCGGGGACTCACTTCCCGTCATCCGCGGCAGCCCCTCGGGACCTGGCCGCCAGTCCGGAGACACAGCGGTGAGCTGACAGTGGGGAAGTGCGGATCAACACCGTGGCTCCACCATGAATATGCAAGAGGGAATCCTGAGGTAAGGGGTCGGCAGGGGACAAGGGCTGAAGGGGCTGCTGGGAGGTGGGGCGGACTGCAGGCTAGGAGTCATGGCCTGACTGTCCAACTTTCCGATAATGTTTTGTTACCTTTTAAGAAATGCACTTGCCTTGGGCCTCTCCGAGGCCAAAAGAACTAAAGGAATAAGTTCTCCAGGAGCACGGATGTGCGTGCCTGAAAACCATCAGAGGCAGGCTCCTAGGTGGGTGACAGGACCATGACCGCAAAGCCAGCTTCTTAGCAGGGCCTCCCAGGAGCTGGTGGAGCCCAGAGTGCTGTGGGGGTCTGCCCGCTCCAGCCTGGGCCTGGCCGATCCAGGGGCCTGGCTTTTTCTCTACCCTCGGGGCAGCTGTGTCTCAGACATCTTGTTTCTAGGTATTTGTCAGGAGTGCTTGGTTTGTTTTTAAGATTTGCTCCCCATGGCTTGGAGCTAAAATCTAGCCGAAATGTCATCCAGAAGTGGGGAAGCTGGTACCAGAGGCTCCCAAAGGTAGGGCAGTTGCTCTGGGCTGTGACTGCTCATAAAGGGATTTTACCCCTCAGTGCCCCGTGGCCACATCTGGGGCACTTCCCCCACCCACAGGAAAGACCCCAGTGGCACTGACCTCCTCTCAAAGCCAACAGTCCCTCCACC
The DNA here is from genome assembly GCA_002007465.1 of Ailurus styani. NCBI lineage: Eukaryota > Metazoa > Chordata > Mammalia > Carnivora > Ailuridae > Ailurus > Ailurus styani. The sequence goes on along the minus strand of LNAC01000377.1, from coordinate 440,965 downwards.
CCCACCACCCCCAACTATTCCATCCCACCCACCTTCAAAGCCCAAATGGTCTGCAAGAGCCCAGGGTAAGGAGGGAGCGGGTAGGGACTGGGGAGGCCCGTCTCTGACAGTGACTGGCCTGGCAAGCCGAAGCTCGTCTCCCATCTCGCTGGGCTCCCGGCTTCAAGGAAGGGCAAGGAGGTGAAGAAGAAAGGGCGCACTGGACAAAAATTGGGGGTCACGAGCTAGGGGCCAGTGGGTCAAATGTGGCCCACAAACATATTCTTCTGGCTGGAAGAGCATTTAAAAAGCTCCCACATTTGCATGCCACTGGATGGGGCCAGTCCTCCCGGTGTCTCGGGTCCCACCCCCTGCCTCTTCATGCCCCGCCTGAGTGGCAAGATGACTCCACCTGCCTGATCCAGGAAGCAGCAGTTCAGGGCCCTGGAGATTGCGATCTGTGTTTCCTTGGCCTGCGGCCGCCCTCGGAGCCTGACTGGGGGGTGTCTACATGTTGTCACAGATAGGTCTGAAGTCTGAGCCACAGTGAGGGGACATCTTGTAACCCTTAGACCCTGGGGGTCAGAGGTGGGCCCACGTCCAGGCCCCGCCAGGGCTGGTGGTGTGGTCTTGGATGTGTTCTGATCCCCTTGGAGTCTCAGGACCCAGCAGGGAAGAAGCATGAATGAAACCTGAGAAGCACTGATGTGAACGAATCTGGGCAAAGACTTTGCAGGTTTGGTGTTAATGGGAACCACAGTAGACCAGCAAAGCCACCCAGCCTCAGACCATTTGGTCAGGCCAGCCTCTAGGTCCCTGTTCTTTCTTTCCTCATTGTGGGTCCAGGGGGTTTCTAGGGATTGAAGGGTGTGTCTAAGCTACATGCTCCCGTGACAGGAGCACAATTCTGTGGAGAGAATGGGGCCCAGAGATCTGAGGATTCACCTCACCTCTGTCTTGCCTTAGAAGCCCCAAATCTCGGGTTTCCCATCTCTAGAATGGGTATTGTGATCTTTGCCCCAGGGAATGGTCAAGGATTGCAAAGCGTCACCATACAAATGTGAGTTATGAAAGGGCTAACCCTAACTAAGGCGCCTTGGGAAAGGGAGGCTGGATTTGATATGTCATCAGATTTTTCAAGGCTGGAGCTAGACTAATGCTATGAAATTTTTTCATAAAATCCACAGGGTCATCTCTGAAAGTCAGAGCTGGAATATAGGGCTGAAGGCCCGTGGAGGAACACCCCAGGCCTCCAGCCACAGTGCTGGTGAAAGCCCTGGCCTTGTTTTCCATTCAGAATTCTCTGGCATTTACTCAACGGCTTGTGTCCTTTGGAACCTTTCTCTCCAAGCTCCCAGGCAGTTCCACCAGGCAGCACATGGACCCTGAGCTGGAGAGAGCAGGTACGTGTGTGAGAACATGCATGTACATCCATGTGTTCTGTGCTTCTGCCTGGCAGCCCAGGAATCGAGGGGTTGTCTTATAAATACAAATGCAATCTGAAGACCAGCAGAGTCTCAGGGGAGAGAGGAAAGTCCTGGAGGGAGCTCATCACAGGGCACGAGAAGGAACAGAATGGGACCAGCTGGGCTTTGATGAGAAAGGATAGTGTGTACTTTAGGCAGTTGGTTCAGGGAAGGCCGACCTCCCAGTAGCCTGAGACCATAAGGACGGACGAGGATCAAAGGTGTGGGTGCAAGAGGCCAAAGACCTGATCTGCAGACCCCTGAGCCCACCACTTCCTGCAGGAGGGATGGAGGGAGGGAAGGAGGAAAGGCGAGGCCAGCTACTGTACCTTCTCCTACCTTGCCCTGCAGGTGGAGGCCAGAGCTGGTTCCTCCTGTCCCTGGAGCTGGGCTCTGCCCCTAGCTGCCTCCCTTCTTCGCCCAGCAGGGTTCGAGGTGGTGGGTGCACCTGCAGGGAGCTCCCTGGCTCCACTTCTGCCCTGGGTGGCTGGGCTTCCTTGTCACTAACAAACAGCCCAGGACATTCCATCTGTGGCATCGCCCAGAATGATTTCCGACTGCCCTTGCTGTCAACTTCCCTCTCCAGGGATGGAAGGGTCACCTTGTGCAGGGGGTGGGAGGCTGATCCCAGCCCCACCTTTGCCAGTCACTGCCTGGGGTCTCCACCTTGTTGAGCCTCCGTTTCTGCTTCTCTCCCACCACCTTGTAGGATGTTGGAGAGAGAACACTTGTTGGCCAGAGAGGGTCTGTTCTATTTCCCTGCATTGTCCCAGGCTTCCTCAAACTGGGCCTCAGTTTCCTCTGGGGGGAGCTGGACTAGATCTTTTCAAGGCAAATTCCCATCCCTCTGGGTACTCCTATTTCCTGTTTGGTCCAAATATTAGTAGGACTCAGATGCCCACCCCCTGTGCTTGCTCAAAAGTAGAGGACCTGCCCCCGGATGGCCCAGTTACAGCCCCAGCATCCTGGGAAAGAGGAAGGCAGGGAGATAGCTGGAGGATGACCCTGCAGGTGACCCTGCTGCACCAAGTCTTCCGAGGCTCAGAGAGGGGAAGGTCTTGTCCGAGGTCGCACAGCAAAGAAGCAGTGCAGCCAGGACAAGACCTCCCAGGCCCAATAACCTCAAGCGCAGGCTCTGCTCTGCCCCAGGTCTTTGCCAACTTGGTGACATGCAAACATCAGGGACACTGTCACACAAGACAGCAAAGTCCATTTTCATCTCTGTAATGAAGCCCATATTGGGACAAGGTGTTCACCTTGCTGTTCTGACTTGGCAAGAGAGACTACTAAAGGAATTGAGGCCCCCGGCACCCCTATTTCAAAACCACTCCCAGTTCACATACCAGTTCCTCACTGCTTATCTTGCTCCTCTCCCAAAAGGCCTTCCTCTATCTGCCACATCTTCCCAAGTGGTTTTTTTCTGACCACTCCAGCCTCCAGTGAGGCTCCCCCTCCAAACTCCCAGAGCCCTTGACCCTAACCATCACCACCCCTTGCATCAGTAGGTATATACCCACTGTGCAAAGTTAGGCATCTGCTCCCACCCCACCACCTCTACTCCCAGCTGCATACTAGGCTCCACGAGGACGGGGGCGGGGGGGGGTGCTAATCAGGAAGTTCTGGCTGACTGCTGTAGGTGTTTGTGCTCCGCAGTGCAATAATGTCCTTTTCGTTAATTATTGTCTACATGCCCAGAATCCACTTTCTGGCATCCTGGATGGTGGGAGAAATGTCCATGGTGGGTGTCCAATGTGAATATGAGCCTGGGCACACCTCAGAAAACACATCCCAGTTCAGTTCAGTGGTTCCAGGGGCTTGGGAGTCCCTGCCTTGGACTACGGTCTTCTGGGTCCTGTCCAGCCCCTGCAAAGTCCACAATGCAGTCAGCACCTTGGACAGCATCTTTAGACTAGGTAGCTGAAGGAATCTCCCAGACAGTTCTTTGAGTCCTTTGATATGGAAAAGAGCTGCTCACACTGCACTGGGCCCGGAAAAATGGAATCATGAAGGCAGGGCATCTCTCCAGTGTGTTTCTCCTGAGGAGGGATCTCCGGGGGGAAGCTTGAAGCTTAACCAGCCCGATGAGCCTCCTAGTCCAGACATTAAAGAAGTAGCAGTGAGCAGGAGGCTGGGCCCTGAGGTGGGCATCCTTAGTCTCAAGGACAACTCCAAGCCCACCTGTGGGGGGCAGCCAGGACGGAGGGGATACTCTGCACACAGGTCTAAGATGTCCTGTGACACATCGGGAGTACTGGATGCATAACGGGTGGGCAGTCTGCTCAGTTGGACCCTCAGGCCCACAAAAAAGCAAGAAGGTATTTACACGGGTGCTGTTGAAGTGACAAAAGCAAGCTCTCCTTCCCAGGCCTGGGGCAGGAAGACAGGTGGATGGTCAGACAGCTGGGGACTGGCAGGCTAGGCTGGGGCTACAGTTGTCTGCAGAATAGTCTGTGGCTTTGCAGAGACCCAGTTGCTGTTGGGAGAAGCTCACTGATTGACTCTTAGAAATGGACGTGTGTCTAGAAGTCCAGTGGCCTTACCATAGAACCCCAGCTCCCTGGCAGGAAAAGGTTGGGAGGGAGTTTCAGGCGAGAGGGGATTGCTGGGGGGATGGTCTCATTGGGCCCCTCTGGCTGTCTTCGGAGGGGCTGAGAGGCTATCGCCCTCAGTGATATGTGTTACAAGTGCTTGGCGCCCGCCTGGCTCCGAGGGTCAGTGACGGTCGTAGGCAGTGGCGGCCGCAGGTGGGGCGGCTCCTCGGGCTGCGGCGCTGTAATAGTACGGGGAGCCTGGGGGAGACAGAAGAGGGCACGGAGGTTTGGGGGTGACCTTGTGCCTGCAGCCCCATGCCTGGGGTCCCCTTTCCACCGGGGTCCCCCTCCTCCCCTTCCCCCCAGGCCACCAAGATCTCTGTCCCAGTCTGTTCCCCCAAATTGCAAGTCTACTCAGGGTTGCTTCCTCTCACGAGATTTCAAGGCCACCTCCGCATCTAGAGCTGGGGGAGCCAGACTGGGGCCCTCAGGTCCAATCCGCCCTGCTGCCCGTTTCAGTAAATAATGGTTTACTGGAACTCAGCCTTGCCCATTTGATTCTGTGCTATCCGTGGAGGCTCTCATGGTACTACAGCAGAGCTGACTGCTGCAGCTGAGACCGCGTGGCCTGCCAAGCCCCCAACGTTTACTGTCCAGCCCTTGACAGAATGAGTTTGCCGACTTCTGGCCTATAGGGTGAAAAGCCATCACTTCTTAGTTGGCCCTGTGGATCCTTTGTGACCTGGGCCCACCCACCTCTCGGGCTTGCCCCCCACAACCACCGTTTCCCACCGCACACGGCGCACAAACCACCCCCCGGTGAGCTCAGGTCTGCAGATGTCTCAAGGACACCCTGCCGCCAACAGCAACTACCCGAGGAGAAGCACTTCTTCGGCCTCGCGCATGTGTCGTCGCGTCTCAGCCTCCAGGGCGGGTGAGTTAGTCCATCTGATCCTCCTCTTGTTGCTTCTGCCTCTTCCTATGCTGCTTCCTGAAGCTTCCACCCTGAGCTCAGCCTCCTCTGCAGCCTGGACCTGGGGCCCCAGGCATCTATTTTACTGCTGCTTCCCCCGCCCCTGGACGGAGAGCCCCACACATGCAGGGGCTGGGCTCTGCTCTGCCTGGTGTCTGTCTTCAGTCCCCGGTCTGGAGCCGGGCACGCGGCCTGTGCCCACAGCCGGGTCGGATGAGTAAATGCACAGCAGCACTGAGTAAACACAATGGCGGAGACCCCTGCCCATTCACTCACTTCTTTTCTGGCTCTGTTGTGGACAGTAAGGGGCAATAATCACAAACATCACAGGCCAGCGTTCAGAGTCAGCAGGGGGATTAGAGCTCTGAGAAAAGAGCTCTGGGGAATGCAAGATGATTCTGGCAGAGTCCGGTTTCCTGGAGGATGCGGGTTGGGCTGGGTTTGGAGGACAGGAAGAGACAGACATGGGGAGCCTGAGGTATGGGAGTCCATGGGAGAAGGGCAAGGTAGAATCCTCCTGCCTGTGACCTTCGGACAGAGCCAGGGTCAGGGCCAGGCTGGGTTCCTTCCACTGTCTCCAGGCTTCATTCTGGGACTGCCCGCTTGGATGAGGCCTCCAGGAGGCCTATGCTGTGCCCAAACTCCTCCCCAGGGGTGAAAGAGTCTGGGAGGCTCAGGGAGACCAGCAGATTCTCAGAACCACAAAGCTTAGAGATGCTAGGCCATTGCCTCATTTTACAGGTAAGGACATAAGGCTCCACAAATCAAAACCATGTGCCCAAACCACAGGCACAGAGCCTGGCCTGCATTCAGGACTCTTCCCACCATAGTGCAGTCCATGGCCTGTCTCCCCAGTGCTGGTGGACTGTACTTATCCAGGTAGACAGTGGTGGGGTCCCTGGTAGCCCCTAGACCATGCATCTCTTGGGGCAGGAATAGTGAGCTGCTCAATTCCCTGGGGGAGTGGACTCGTATTTATTTGAAATTCTAGCCAAATCCAAACCAAGTCTGGTGAGTCTCCCAGGTATTGTAACTGAGCACCAAGGTGTGGACTCTGTCACTCTTGGCTGAATGAACTTGAACAAGTGGCTTCACTCTCTTGAGTCTCAGTTTTCTCATCTGCAAAAGGGGGTCACAGTGGGGCCATAGGAGGACACCACGAGACAAGGATGTGAAAGTGCTTTGGAAATTACACTAAGCCACTTACAGCCATTCACTCTTTCCATTTCCAAAACAATTCCATCAGGTAGAACCTCGTGTTGTCCCCATGTAGCAGATGAAGAAGCTGAGGCACAGAGAACTTGAATAGCTTCCCCGAGATCACACAGCTAGAACATAATTAGAGGGCAGGATGGGGGAGGCACTTAAGCGTGTGCTGCTGGCCCTCCAAACCCAGTCCTAATGAACAGACACACTTCTTCCTCCCTTTGCCACCTGGGGAGGGAGTACGGCTCAGGCAGCGATGACAGTGGAGGAGGAGTGGGAAATGCCTCTCTGTACTGTTCCAGAAGGCAGAGACACCCACCCCATGCCTAAGTGTGGCTTAGATGATGGCTTTTTCTGCTGCCTCCTCTGTCTCCTCCCTGGCTTAGAGATGCCTGCCAGCCAGCCTCCTCTGCCCTCTCTTCGGGGTTGGGGACAGCATGAGGACAGTCCCCCGTGGGGAATCTGCAGTGCCAGCCAGAGGAGCCCTGGAGAGAGGAATATGTGTGTCTGTTGGGGGGCACGTTCCTGCAGGCCTGGGCAGGGCACACGAGTGGGGAGACAGGGGCTGCCCTCACCGGGGGTCTCGAGGGCAGCCAGTGGAAGGAAGCCTCTTGGGAGGATGCCGGCTCAGCCCTGTAGGTCCCCCACAGGCCGCTTCTCACCCCCTGCTCTGACTCACTCCCCGCCCAAAGCCTCATCTCTTGGCCAGCCTGTCCCGAAAAATCAAACATGCTTGCGTTTACCGGGAGAAATGAAAATAGCACCTTACAGAGCACTGTGTCTTTCTGGTGCCCATTAGATCTCCATCTAGAATAAACTTGTCCTTTTCTTCTGTCATTCTTCCTAATTCACAGTTTTATCAATTTGTTCTTGACACAGTCATTCCAGACTCCTGCTCACTCCCTCATCCTCTTAGAGTGGCCCCAGGCACACCCATTCTAATCCTGACCGACCCCTGCTTTCTTCCCCAACCCGGCTGCTGTGCCCTGGCTGGACCTCGTGTGGGCACCGTGCCAGCCACTCCTGCTGAGGGGGACTGGGAGGGGCGGGGAGTTCTCCTGAGAGGGCAGCATCCCCCATCCTGGCTTTGGGGGTGTTTCGGTGAAGGGGACGCCAGGCTGGCTGGCTGGGGTGTGGGCAGTGCATGTGAGGGCCTGAGCACACAGGAGGGAGGGAGCGTGTGTGTG
>LNAC01000377.1:366038-433400 GCA_002007465.1 Ailurus styani | reverse complement strand
GGGGGCGGGGCGGGAGGTTCTCACCTGTTTCTGCAGCTCCCACTGATCTAGCAGGAGCACCAGGGAGCCTCAGAGCAGCTTTCTATGCCCTGGTACCTTCCCCAGAAATAATCGGCCTACCTTTCGGGGGATGCTTTCAGCTAAAGGACACGCTGGGTAAAGGGCAGTCTGGTAGAGGGGACGGGCCTGCAGCTTATCTGCAAGACTATGGTACAGTGAGCCCGCTGTCTCTCTCGTCTTCGGGAACGTGGGATCACTGCTTATTCAGGGCTGTGGGCCTCAGGAGAGCGCCCTGTTCAGCTCCTGCCTGAACACCGCCGCCAGTGGCAATTATCCTCATTCTATAGCTGAGGCAACTGAGGCCCAGAATGGGGGATGACCGGACTCTGATTCCCCAGGTTACAGAGTTGGGAAATGCAGGGGCCATTTCTCATGTTTGCGACTGCCCAGTGCTGTGCTGACTTCTCCTGTTTGCGGAGTGTCCTCTGGTATGAGGCCTGCTTCTTTGAATGAACTGGTTCTCCCATTCCGCTTGCTACTAGGACACCATTGTGTCCCCTGGGCTCTGCCTATTAGAGCCTCTTGCATGTGTTACGAGCAGGAAGGGAACACCGGGAGGAAGTGGGTGGGCCGAGAGAGCACATCTGCAGAGGCCCCCAGCTCTGCAGGGCGCCAGGGCCGAGCTCTCCTGCACCCGGCCATGGCAGGAGGGCTCCGGCAGCCCTGCTGCTGTGGCTGGGTGGTGGTCCCCGCCGTGTCCCCCACACCTGTCTCTTTGATTTTCCTGGAGATTCTGGAAGCCCGCAATACCCCTTAATAAATTGGTTTTTCTGCTTCAACCAGCCAGAGTGGATTCTGTGGTTTGCAAATGGAAGTCTGACAGATAAATACAAAACCTGGCTTTCAAAAATTGATCAGAGCTATTCTCATCACATACACGGTCTGAGTGTTCAGGCCCCTCAAGGCTTCCTATGGAGGGATGAGGCCTCTTTTCCTGGCTGTCGTGCTGTTCAAACTTAATTGGTTAGGGAGAGTAAGAGTACCACATCATACCCTGGTCATGGGTATAACCTATATATAGGCTCTGGGGTCCGAGTAACCCGAGTTTGAGTCCTCATTCTGCCACCTGCAGGCTGTGTAACCTTGGGTAAGTGAATTACCCTTTCTGAGCCTCACTGTCTTGATCTGTATAATAGAGATAATAGCATGCTATCCCTTGGGCTGTTGAAATGATAAAATAAGGTAACCCACGTGATGAGTTTTGCCCAGAGCCCACACAATGAGCTGGTACTCCTTTAGATGGACAGAGTTTTGGCTCTTCCTCCTCTCCATACTGGCTCTGGCCCTCTCCCTGCATAGACACCTTTGCCGGAGTCTCCCCCACCCCCAGCCTGGAGGCTCCCTGAGACAGAGTCTGCACCTTCCCATACCAGGCACACACAGCCCATGCCTAATACCCAGGGATGAGAATGCCTTCACTCCAGCGTGAGCAGCTAAGGCTTCAGATGCCGCCCAGCCCCAGCCTCTCTTTGTCATCTGCTCGGGCTCCAGACCCAGCCCTCCGCCCCTACCCCTCTGAAAGACTCTGGTTCAAGGTGACTGTGGTTATCCTTTGCCTCCTACGACTGACAGCTGGGCCAACTCAGAGACCAGGGCCTCTCAGAGGGGTCGTTTCAGGAAAAGCCTTAGGTAAGTGGAGACATGGTTCAGTATTTAGAATTGATTTTTACCAAAACCAAAAAAAGAGGTCTACAGATCAGCCCATCCTGGAGGGCAAAGTAATAAGATCCTAATGTTCTATAAAATGAAATCTCTAGGCCTAGGGTCCTGGAGTACTAACTGGCATTGTTCTTTATTGTACCTCAAAGGTTTGCATGACCTACCAGAAGGCTCTGGGCAGCTGGAGGCAGCTTGAGGCCCAAGTACACCAATGGCTAGTAGCCAGGGAGGGGTGGTGTCTCTGTCACATGCCTGCCCTAGTCACCTAATCACAGACCCATGACCTGGAAACTTGAGTCTGAAGGGACCAGGTTCTTGCTTTTTTGGTGAAGTCTGTTTCCCAGTCCTAAAATAATTCAGGATCCAGGAATTAATAGAGTCTGACTTAACCTGGCCTTGCAAAGCTGGACAGATAAGCCTGGGTGGTCTGTGAGGTGCGTCCTGACCTGTGCGGGAATTCCTCAGCTGACTGCTGGGGCAGGATCCATGCTGCTGCTTAAGGCTCATTGGCTATCTCTGCCCCCAGGTGGTGAGCCAACATCTGTGAGCCCTGGGCCCCTGCTTCATGCTCCAGAACCTTCAGCTCCTGTTATCACTCACCAGCTGGTTTCATGTCAGCTGTCCTTGGCCTTTGGAGGGCTGAGTTAGCCCTGCTTGGTCTTTGGAGTGACCCAAATATCTCTGATGATGTACACAGGTCAGGCTGGTCCCAGCAATGGGTCATCTGCCAGCCTGAGGCCTGGGTAGAGGTTGAGCTCGGAATGGCAGGACACAGTTGAGCTCGGAATGGCAGGACGCAGAAGGCCTTTGGGCACGGGCAATCAATTTCCCAATGGAGCTGGCTCTGCTGATGTCCATGGCAGACATGACTAATCAATCACTAAGCCTCAGAGTCCTTACCAAGACAGGCAGCCACTACCAATCAATCCAAGTTGGCCTCCTTGCTGCCTCTTAGAGATTTCTCCCCAGAAGATTCAATGATTCTTAAGAAATATGTTACTCCCGGGCAGGCACTTTTCCTACACTTCCCCCCTTCCTTCAATGCCCTTTTTTCTCTCTTTCCCTTCTCTGCCATTTTCCCTTATCCACCAAAACATCTGGGGGAGAGATGAGGGCTCGAGCAGAGCCAGAGTGGTGTTTACTGTCCGGAGCTCCCATGACAACTCCTGGATAGCATGAATCTGAGGCAAGCTACCCACCCCCACTATGGGACCAGACCTCAGCCTGTCAAGGGACCCTGGCCCAAAGAGGGGTCCTAATGGGGCAGCTGATGGCCCCGGGGCCCCACAGGCTTCCACCAGTACTCACCGAGCAGCCCCGGGTTGGGGAACCTCCAGGAGTCATTGTACGAGGGATACTGAGGGTGGCTGTAGGGGCTCCCGGAAAACTCACTCCCTGCAGGCGGTGGGCGGGGAGAGAAACAGGAACCAAATGTCAGGTCAAGTTGGAAAGTGCCAGTGGCATTTGCCTCTTACAGAAACTGCAGGTACTTCTTATATCCAATAAAGGCAAGTCTGGCCCACGTTCTTATCAAGGACCCTAACACTGGCCTTGTATTTCCCCCTGTAACATTTTCCGTAGCAGAGGGAGTGAACCCCAGCCTCCAACATGCATACCGTGACACTACCGTGTGCCAGGTGTTCTCTTGGGGTTACTGGACCATTTTACAGGTGAGAAAACTGATGCCCAGGATCGCTCACGAAATGACCTTGACCCAAGTTCAAAGCTGCAGACCGCCAGGCTCTCAGCCCTGACTGAGGCACTCCAGTACCCCAGCATGGGTTCAATTTCACTGCCCGTGTTTCCTGAGTGGCTCTGGACTGAGAAGCCAAAGGTGACCTCAGCTCTAGTCTGGCCCTCTGTTGTGAATCCAGGGGGGGCTGCTCCCGGGACCCTGGTCTACCGGGCAGGATGAGACGGGTGCTCAGGTCCATACCAGGAGAAGGCAGATGGCAGTTTGCTGAGATGAAGGGCCAGGCCAGAGGGCTGGAGAGCACAGCAGAGGGAGTAGGTCGGGGCCTTCTGGGCATTGGGAAAAGGGCCGCTGTTTGGGGCCGGGGATGCGCAGGCAGAAACTACGAGCTGTGTCAGAGTAGGGATGGCAGTGGGGAAAGGCAGCACAGTAGGACCTGAGGATGGCTCACTCTGGCCCAGCTGCTCACGGGGCCCTGCTTCTTGCGTCTGGCACTTCCTGTGCTCTTCCTTCAGCCCCCAGAGAGGCTGTTTACCACCAGCCAGTCAAAGGAAAGGAGTTCAAAATTCCTGCCTGCGAACCTTGCTGCTTTGGCTTCTGCCTGTCTCCTCCCTGTGCCTGGGATTCCCAGAGTCCGGTTTGGGCCGGACTTAGAGCAGAGACCGCAATGCCTGGCCCCCGTTGTGCTGGTAGCCGGCTGCTGAGGGGTTTTGTAAGCCACTGGTTACAGAGCATGGGGGTCCCTCCCTGGCAGTGGTGACAGGAGTCACACAGCCTCAGGAGACTACCCTCAGCCCAGACATGCTTCCATGGATTCTCCTCAAGGATGCCAGAGGGCCAAAGGGCGGGAGCCTCCAGAAGGACCAACCAGAAGGCAGGACCTGGAGCGCCGCTCTTTCCTCAGCATCCTGGCCCAGATGTAGGGTCCCTGGGGCTCCACCAGGTAGGGCAGGAACAATAAGGGAGGCCTGGGGGGTGGCCGCTCCCACCCCCTGGGCCTACCTGGTCCCCTCCCCGTTTCTACAGGCAACCACAGGCGGAGCGCACACACACACACACACACACACACACACACACACACACACACACACACGTGCTCTTCCTCAGGCCTCTCTGGGGGCCACTCCCAGCCTGACAGGCTGAGCCTTCCAATTCTCTGTTTTTTATGCCTCAGTGGTCAGGGTGTCAGGCTCCGGCGGAGGGAGGGAGAGCATGGTGACAGAGCTGGGCCTAGCAGCCCAGCCTCCGCATATCCATCAGTGCCGCCTCCTCCTCCTCCTCGGGGCCAGGGTGGGGAATCAGAGAGACCAGCAGCCTGGAGAAGGGGGACAGCCGCCCTTACCTCAGGACTCCGGGCTCCCCATCAGAGGCACTTCCTGACAGCGTTGTGCCCAGGCCGTCTCTGCTTCTCCTTCTAGCAACATCATGCCTGTCTGCCAGGCTCAGCCCCACGGCCACCTCTTCCGGGAAGCCTCCTTGATCTCCAGCCCCCCAGAAGTGCAGGTCTCGGGTCCATTCAGCTGGAGTTAACTGTGTCTGTGTTTTCCACCCTGTACCCTCCACCACCCGGTCCCCAAACTGGCTGTCTGGTACCTCTTTCTCTGGGAAGCCCCCGTTTTAGGTGCACCCCATTTCCCACAGCATCCCACAGCACCTACATGGGCGTCTCCTGTGACGTGGGAGCGTCTGCCCTGCGGGTCTGGGTCTGCTTCCTCTCGCGCTCCCGGTGTAATGACGCCCTGTCCACAGTGGACAGTCGCTTTCCAGGGAGGGCCGGTAGCTCGCCTGCCTCTACCGGATACGCGACACTTGTGCACGTACATGCGCATGGCTCTCTCCCTCACCTCCTTCTAGGCTTTGCTCCAATTTCACCTCCATACCGCCGAATTTAAAATGGAACCCCCTTCCACCCCATCCTTCTTTCCGGCTTTGTTTTCTTCCATAGAACTGATTAAGATCCAACATCTCTTGGTTTTTGTGCTTATCCTGTGAATTCTGCCTCCTCCAGTACGATGGAAGCTCCCTGGGGGCAGGGAATTCCATCAAATTCACATCCCCATCCCACTGTCTAGTACAGGGCCTGGCATCCAGCAGGCACTGAGACCTATTTGTTGGATGCATGGGCGGGTGCACCTCAGTCCACCAGGAACACGGATGATGGCTCCCACTGCTTCTGCTATTTGTACTGAGAGCCGGGGTGTGTTGAGCACCTGCTGCATGCCAGGATTCAAACCAATTTATCTGACCCACTAGTGGGTTCCACTCACAACAGCACCCTGCTCCTTGGTGGAAGATGAGAGCCCCCAGGGACCTCCCCCCCACTACCACCTGGTGTGCAGAGTGGGGGCTTTGTGGGCATCAGCCAGCCCTGTCCCGTGAGAGGCCCCGGGACAGTGAGCACTCAGGGTAAGGGGAACTTCACCACCTCGGGGGCCAAGGCTGACCTTTGGGGGTGGTCCAGCCACCTGCTGGACACTCTGGGATGCTGATGATCTGAAGCCAAACAGAAAGCTAGTGTAGGGAGCCCTCACCACATGAGTTGTGGGGAGGCCAGGTCCTCAAGTACCAAGGAAGCTGCTTGTCTAGAGACCACACCTAGCCTGACCCCAAAGGTGGCTGGGAAGCCACAGATTGCCTAAGTTCAAGCCCACAGGCTACCACTGAATGCAGCGGTCCTCCGTCAGTTTGGCACGGAAGCTGGGAGCAAGATCCCTGGAGCCAGACGGCCTGGATTTAAATCCTGAGTGTGCTTCTTCCTAACTCTGTGACCTTGGGCAGATCATCAGTCTCTCCGTGCCTCAGTGTCTTCCTCAGTAAAGCAGGAACAATTAATAGATCCCACTGCATGCGATCACTGTAAGGACTGAACGGATGATGACACACAGAGTGCCCGGCACCTGGTGAACTCTCAGCAAATGTCAGCCATGACCGTGACCTGATCCCACTCGCCAAAACCTCCCTGGCATCCAGAATCTCATCTAATGCTCCTGATAGTCCTGTGAAGCTCGCAAGATGCATGCAACTGTCTGCATTTCCTACGTGCAGAAATGGAGGCTCAGAAAGGTGGGGGGACTCCGAGGCTGGCGCCCCGCCCTCCAGCTCAGGACCCTCTGCCTATGTGACACTGCCTTCCCATCTCGGGCCTCTGTCTCCTTTTTTTAAAAAGGCCCTCTTGTCAGCTGAGCTTGAATTTCATTTCTCAGGGGACTTGATGACTCTAGCAAGGAAGGATGCCCTGTCCTTGGGGGCTCAGTGGGTCCCACCTGCTGCTAGCTTCTCTGGGTCCGGAGGCTCCAATCTCCTGCTTCATCTCCCCTGCTTAAATTCACCACACTCATGACAGCCAGGGAACTTTCACCTTCTTTCCTTCAAACCTTACAACAGCCTCTTAGAAAAGGGAATCCTAGCCAATCAAGAGAGGGTCTGGGGAAAGCACTGGGGGCACTTTCTGGGGGCGCTGGGGAGCATGTGAGCCAAGAGAGACAGGATTTTGATATGTAGATGGAGCCAGGCAGGCACAAGCAAAGGGCCGGGGTGGGACTGGTCAGAGCGCGACCCCCTGCATGGCCAGGTCATTGTGAGGCCCAGCAGAGGCAAGCTCCAGAGCAGAACTGGGAGGCAAGAACATCACGCTTTTCTCCCAGTGGATCTGGGACCCAGGGGAGTCAAGGGAGTGCCAGGACCTGAAGGACGGGCTAGAGAAGGTAAGCCTGCGGTCAGGGCAACCAGGCAGGTACTACTGCTACAGTCCAAGCAGGAGGGGACAGGGCCCTAGGAGACAACGTGGCTGCAGTGCGACGCTCTCCAGGGCAGAAAATGGAAAAACCCTCTTCGGCTCATTGTTAGGACCCCCTGAAGTACTGCTAGCTGGCCTGACACCACGATCACACAGTACACCCCTTCCCAGACGCGAGCCACACCCGAGGTGAGCACAGCTGTAATGCATAAACCCGTGGAATCACTACGGCACACACCTGGAACTAACAGAACATCGTGTCAGCGGCACTTGCAGACAAAGATGAAAAAGTAAGTAAACACCTTCTCTTATGACCGCCCAGCACAACGGACAGCACGGGCCCCTTGTTTCTGTCCGCTAACTGACCCATGCTTTTGGCATCTCCTGAAAATACCAGCCCTTAAGCTGGGCAACCTTTTCTTTGTGCGTTAATAGAAAAGTTTCTGTGAGGCAGACTGGGGTGCCAGCCCAGCCCAGGCGGCTGTCACTCAGTGGACAGTGAGGCTGTCATCTGGAAGGCACGGCACATGGGCCCTCCTCAGAGACGGCTCCCGGGCTGTCTGGAGTTGGCCACAGACAGGCCCCTAGGGACTGTCACCAACAGAACGTGCCATCATCGCCTCCATCTCCAGCCTCCTGGGAGGGAGCAGTCCCGAGGGGAAACCAGGACTGCGGTGAGACCAGACTTGGAGTCAGGCCTTCAGGTGCCCTCCCCCATGATGCCGCGGGAGCAGAAAGTGGGGGTTCAGGGAAGATGTGCCCACACATGGGTGCGGGCATTCCTGCGGAAGGGCTGGGCAAGAGGTGGCTCTGTACTCAGCCCTCCGCCTACCGGCTGTGTGGCCTTGGGTAAGCGATTGAACCTCTCTGGGTAGAGTCTCTTCATCTTGAACACAGACCTACATGATAGGATTGGTGAGAGGGGAGACGAGAACTCCCCTCTCCCCACACGCAGGATGCTGAGGAAGCAAGAGAGGGGGAGGAGGAAGCACCTCTTCCGAAAACTGAGAAGGCCCCAAAAGGCACTGTCCAGCTTTCACGGAGTTCTTAGATATCCAGAAGGAAGCCCACACGGAGTTTAGGGGTGGAGTTTAGAGGCCGAAGCACTGTGCAGAGGAAAGGCCCTGGATCCTGGGCGGTTCTGTTCTGGGGAGGAGGGGAGGGCAGCCGCAGGAGCCGAGTCAGGCCCCCGTGTGGGCAGGGTGGGGTGAGGAACAGTTAAGTGGGTGTCTACATCCCCATTTTAAGTTGTCCCTCCCTGGGCTGTAACCACCCCCTCCCCCAACCACCATCCCAGATGCATTCGGTAAAGCTGACTCGGTTGCTGTTTTCTTCCCATGAGGGAATCACAGGCGGTGGCCGCGTGCGGGGTCTGGGCAGCCAGCATGAGAACCTGTGGTCCAAGAGCAGCTCTCACAGAGCCCGAGCACTGGGTAATGCCAGGGAGCCTGAGCCCCGGGGTGCGAGAGGAAGTCTCCCCTGAAACCGTGGCCCAAATCTCGGGGAGGACATAGGACTTTTCCACGAGGCAGGGAACAAGGGTTTGAGTCCAGCTTCTCTGATCAGGGGGCCAGACGGCCCCAGGGGCCTGCGGGGGGCACTTGGCGCCAGGTAAAGGAGTGCTGGCGCCAGGGGGACGACTGCACCAGCGAAAGCCAGGCGACCAGGCAGATGGGACATGATGGGCCTCTGGGGCACAGGAGACAGACTCCCCCCCTCCTCGGTCCCCTCCTGGGACCGCCACCCTTCACTCCCACCCAGGGCTCTCGGCCCAGGACAAGACGGCAAAAAATGGCCTTTGGAGTCAGACAGACCCGTGGTCCCAGCCGGACTCTGCCACTCATAGGCTGAGTGACCTCGGGTGCATGAATTTGCCTCTTGAGCCTCGGTTTCCTTGTCTGTAAAATGGAGGGGAAGGGAAACCTCTACTTCTGAGGCTTGAGAAGATCACAGGATTTAGCAGTTAGAGATCTCTACAAGCCCTCGTGTGGGAGGACTTGGTGCCTTCTCATCGCTGATGGTAGAGAAAACGCCGTCCTTCCCGCTCCCAGCCCAGACCTCTGAGCACAGCCGCGAGCGCTGAGACAGCCTCCTGACACACAACCTGAACGTCCTTCCAAAGCCTCTAAACAGAACAAAGCTGAGGAATGTGTGTTCGGTCCTCAAAGACTCAGGAAGAAAGCAGAGGCTTAAGAAATTTCAGATAAATGGTGGGTTTCCCCAGAACAGTGCTGTCTTCCCAATATACAAGAACGAGTGGTAAAGATGGATGAGGTCACTAGAAAGGACTGATTAAAAAAAAAAATTTTTTTTTTTTTTTTTTTTTTTTTTTTTTAAGGCGGCTTTCCTGGAGATTCCAGGGCCAGGAAAATTGTCAGAAATCAGAGATGTTTTGTTTCTCCTTTGCTAAAAGCTCAGAGATGGCAAGAAAGTCGAAGTTTCCTAAAATTCTCAGAAGTGACAGGTAAACCGGCTCAGTGTAGCTCTTAATTAACCCAAAACGACACCTGCCAGATGACGGGGATTTGCAGCGCTCGCCGGGGGCCGACCCCATCTGCAGATGGTGGGCTCCTGCCTCTGCTCGAGACCTTGGCCGGCTGTAATTAACATACGGAAAGTCTTTCAAAGTGACTTCGCAGCCAAGTTCTATTTCTGAAGGATTGAAGCTGGGCTTTGAGAGAAAAGCTTTCCAGAGGAGGAGGAAGGAAAGATGTGAAAAGGACCGTGAGATTTCTCCAGCTCCTCCCTGTGGCCCCAGAGAGTCACATGACGTGCCCCGGGTCAGGGTCAGGGTCAGGGGCGGGGGGGGTACGGGACTCCGCGTGGCCGTCTATAGCTGCAGAGAGGACAATTACAGCACACCACACAGGCCCCAGCTTCCAAATGTATAGCTACTAGGTACAGCTGTATATTGTATTACTGTTTCAGGTGTGACGTGTGTAACACACACGTATATACACATGCATGTGTATACAATCTTATACATATACACATGCGTGTACACATGGGTGGGGGGTGCGTGCACACACACTGGATTCTGGGGTTCTGTCAAAGCCTCTCTGAGTGACTTCAGTCAAGCCCCTTCCCCTCACTCCGTCTTCTCGTGTGTAAAGTAAGTGTGCACGGCCGAGATTCGAGCCAGCAGCCTCAAACAGCTTCCAGCACTAACACTCTCCCCTTTCCTACCTTCAATGCACCCACCCCCAAAAGGGCCCCCTGGAAGGCCACACTTCTCAACCTCCCTCTCTCCAGAGCAAGACCTTCGTGGGCTCCCAACAGGGAGAGGAAAACCCGAAGAAACTCTGTAAAGGTCAACCCTGTCAGCCCGGACAGCCCCGCACACGGCATCGATCCCTTCCTGGGAAAAACCTCTTCTCCCACCAGCTCAAGCCAGCCACGAAGGCCTTCAGAAAAACTGAGCGGAGAAAAACCGAGAGAGAGGCAAGGGTGAGGGAGCGAATGCAGAATGTGTCTCCTTCCTGCTTCTCGGGAGGCGTGGGCTTCGCAGCTGGATGGCGGTGCTGGGGGACCCTGTGAGCCCAGGCTCGGCCACTGACCGGCCACGAGGTGGCCGCGTGACCACCCTGGGCCTCAACTTGCTCCCCTGTAGACAGAAGCCTGTTGGGCCTTTAGCCCAATTCCTGCTGTCTCCAACCACGGGACTGCAACGCAGGACCCTGCAGGGAACCCAGGGGAAACAGCCCCACCATCACACCACGGCACCTCCACTGGGGGCTCCAGGGCGCGTGCCAGACCCCACCAGCTGGCCGTCCATCAGAGGCAAGAACCGGGGCCTTCGGGCCACATGGGGCCGATCAAACGTATTAATGGTCAGCCCAGTGTTTTCAAGGGGCGAGGGTGCCATCAGCCACAAGCAAGTTGCTACTATTGTGTTGTCTCCGAGGCTGACTTCCCATCTTTCTGTACCAGTCTGGCCCCTGTAGAGGCCTCCTTTGGAGACCCCTGGCTATGCTGTGGCACGTTTTGAGCAGTTCTGGTTCCATTTTAATCCACTCTCCCGCTGTGGTATTATTCCAAAGCCCCGTTCCAATGCCCTCACCTACGCCCACAACGAACAAGATGAGGTGCAATGTACAAATGGCTCTCGCAGGCTCACTGGGGCGCAAGACAAGCCTGATTTGTGCGTATGTGTGTGGGGCGAGGCAGTGCCAGCTCTCTGCTGTGCCTTCCCCCCAGGAGTGCCCACACGCAGCAGTTATGAGAAATAAGCCTGCGAGGCAGAGACCAGAAGCCCCGCCGTGCCATCCAAGTACCTCGGGGTCTGGTCCCAGCGAGTTCTGAGCCGCATCTCCCACGGCCCCCCTGCCCCAAAGGCCAATGGCCATTGCCTGCATGCTCCACGGGGCGCCTCTGCAGCCACTCATGCTGTGTCCTGTATCTGAAATGCCACCTTCCTCTTCCTCCTCATGTCCAATCTCCCAGCTTGTCACGACCCAGCTCGAATACTGCTTTCTGGACCGCTTGTCCCAGCTGAGAGCGTTCCCACGCCTTCCCCTGAGCCCTCAGCCCCTCAGCCTGGAGCACCTCCAGCTCAGCCGGGGAGTTGTGACCCTATCTCCACGCCTCTTGCTGAGTCTCCTCCTTGAGGGCGGGGACCAAGACGGAGCGCCATGTGTGACGGACAGCTAGCACTGCTTGGCCACTTCCTTTCGGTGTCAGACCGAAACGGCTCGTGAGATCGTACTGGAAAAGCATTTCTAAAACTCTCATTCTTGATCTTTGGTAGAAGCATGAGACGGAGAAAGGCAGCAAAACACACTGAAATGGGAAGTCTGTGGCAAGGGCTAGGGCGCGGGTCCTGCAGGGGGAAAGGAAGACGGCCGGGAGCTCTCCTGGGGTCCGCCCCCCCCTTCCCCGGCCCTGCCCGGCCCCTCTGACACACAGTGACAGCACCAAGCCTGGCTCGCTGCAAAAGAGTTTAAGTTTCATCATTGTGGTTTTGATTTTGCGTTAAGAGGCATGAGCAAAAGCCACTGATAGTTACAGCTCAGAAGAGAGCACGACCCAACACCATTCCTTGGACCACAGCCGGGATGGAGAAGTGGGAGAGGTTGTTTTTTCCTTGCCACCCACGTGGCCATCAGAAGATGCTCAGTCTGGAAACCTGAAGGCTTTCCTTGAGGGACCTTGCCAGAAGCCCCCATTCAGGACCTAAACTGCTAGGCTCCTGATCCCACACAGTTCAGTTGGAGCAACACTGAACTGTATTCCCTAGAGAATCCAGCTCACACACCTGTGATGAAAGTCTAATAAATGCACCAGGATTTTGGTAAATCTACTCAATTCAGCATTCACAGCGGCACTATTCCATTCAGAGCTCTGTGCTAGGCCTCCTGAGAGGGTTTCAGGCTCTGGATCTCCAGGAACTCCCTGCATCTAAGGGGTTCTTAGGCCCAGTACTAGAGACTCGGGTACAAGCAAAGAGTGAGGCAGGTTTAGAAGCAGAGAGGAAGTTAGAATTTATTCCAACTGGGGTATCCGGGAGGGCTTCTTGTAGGAAGAGGCTGAACTGGGGGCTTCAGGGAACATTCAAGTTTCATCACTTAGCAGGTTCCTGAAACCTGTCCCTGTGCCCCTCCTGCTAGTGCTAGCTGCATTCAGAAGAGTCCAAGTGTGTGTCCCTGTCACCAGGGAAGGGAGCCTGGGGATGAGGTCTCCGGCCCATCCCCAACAGGAGGCCAGTTTTGCAGCACATGGTGTGTCCTGGCTGGGACAGGTCACAGAGCCCGATGACACAACAGCTAATGTAGCACACTGCCCAATAAACCCAGAAGCTCTTTAACAGCTTGGAAGCACATCATGATTTTTTAAGTAATTGTGAAGCCGGGGGCCTGAGGCTCTACATGGGCAGCAGCTGTGGCGATGGTAACTGAGGTGATGGGGGAGCGTCAGGGCCGTGGCCAGTCACTCCCCGTCACTCTGAGTGACTCCAGCCACTCAGCCACGTAGCCAAGTGGCCTCGGAGAAGTCACTTTACCTCTCAGAACCTGAGTTCCTCGTGTACCACGTGGTATTACAACACTCCCAGGACTCAATGATATCGAAGTCCTGTGTGAATGAGAAAGTGCTCTACAAACGCAGGGCTCTACAAACATACGGCTCTACAAATGTACGGCTCTACAAACATAGGGCTATTCAGTGCTTGGCTCAGTCCTTAGCGCATAGCACATGCTCTGTGCGATTGCTGAAAAAGTGGAGGCACTCGGGCTTGTTTTTTTTAATGAAAACTGTATTTCTAGGTGGTTTCCTCATATTTCAACAAGTGTCCCAAATGCTTCATTGTAGAGAAAGCCTTAAGCTAGGAGTTAGGCCCCTGATCTCATTCTGTGTCTACCACAGTGTGACAGTGTGACCTTGAACATGTGTCTTTCAGGTTCAGGTAGCCTCAGTTTCCCCAGATGGACCATGGTGGGGTGGGATGTAGATAAGATTGGGTTCTAGTCTTCCTGCCACTAAATACTTTCTCATCCCAGACTCCTGTGCAAAGGACCCTTTGCTTGCTTGCATCATGAGTCTAACGCTGTGCCCCTTTAAACTATTCTGTGACGCCTTTTTGGAGAAAGATCGACCATTTCCACCAGGCTGACTGGAAAGCCCTTCTTTTTGGCTCCCGGACTCAAAAAGCGGCTCCAGCCTCTGGAGTCTTCAGGGACTCCGCCTCTCAGCCCAACTTCAGCCCGGAGCTGACTTTCTTTTCTGTGGCCTAGACCTTGGCCCGTCCCCAAGAGCAGCCAGGGGTCCTCCTCGAAAGAAATCGCCTCCTCCTGCCGGGGCCCGGCTCACCGCAGCGGCCTGTGCGGCCTGCCGCTGACTAATGAGAGGGAGGTGACGGTGTCATACCTTGCTGGGAAGTCACAGTGCTAGTCCCGACCTGAGCCTCCTGCCATCAAATTTTAATGCTGCCGCTGACATATTTATGGAACGCCTCACCAAGTGTTTGCGAGGACACCAGACAAGATTTACCTCCACAATTACGAGCACGATGCACAGGCTTTGCTGTGCGCTGGGAACCCGGTAGCACAGAGGCCCTGAGCACCAGTGCGCCCCGAGGAACCCGCTCAATTCCGCACAGCACCTACCCCCAGCAGCGGGGCCTGGGGCGGCAGAGATGAATCAGCCCACGGCCTGCGGGAGGGGGCGAGGCACACATAAATTACACGGATCCTGGGTGGCGGGGGACCCGTGCAGGGTTACAGGTAGAGAGGCAGGCGAGGCTGAAGAGGGGGAAGGGAGTTCTTTCTCTCTGAGTCGGGGTGAAGAAAGAAGCCAAAGCCCAGGGCTCTGAGGGGCCATTCAGCTGCTTCACCTCTGCTGGTTGCTTCTCTCCTGGGAAGGGCTCCCCACGCTCGCTCTTCTCTCTCCCCCATGCTGGCCTCCAGACTCTGCAGCCCCCTCCTCCAGGACCTGCGCCCCCTCCCAGCCTCTCCTCTGCCTAGGAGTGAGAGGCGGCCTGCCAGCTTCTCACCCTTCCTCACTATGTCAACACACGCCTTTCTCTTTAAGTTGTGTTGCTTTCCCAGAGTGGAGCTGCCCTCGGCACAGGAATAATGGGCAGTGACCCAGGCCAGGAGTTCTCAAACCTTGCTGCCTATTAGAATCATCCGCGAAGTTCTGAAAGACCCAGAAGACCAGGACACACCCCATCCTGGTTACACTGGAATCTCTGGGGTGGGACCAGATATCAGTATGTGTCCAAGCTTGGGAGGTGACTGCAGTGTGCAGTGAGTTCGAGAACCAGTGGTAGCAACTCGAGTGTGGCCACATCAGCATTGCTGGGGAGCTTGTTAAAAATGCAGCATCCTGGGCCCCGCTCTGGGCTTACTGACCCAGAATCTACTTTAGAAGATGACCCCCGGGCGGCTTGTCTGCAGTGAAGTTTGGGAGGCCCTGCCAACACCCAAAGGAGTTTCCCAGCACCCTCGGGGACACACTAGTGTCTGGTCCCCGGGTCCTAAGAAGGCCAACGTCTAAAAACCTGAAGAAGGGTCTGCTGGTGTGGGTGAACGCCAAGCAGGTCACGGGCAGCAGCCACCGTGACTCGGCGAGCTCGATCAGGGGCTCGTGCTGTGCAGGGAGCTGAATCAGGACCTCCCCTCAGACCAATCCTCACAACTGCAAGGACCAGGAGGTAGTCTTTTCTCTACCCCACACTCACTGCAGCAAGGCCCTGCCTCAGTGCGGGCCTCAGTTTCCCCAGGAGTGTAGTGACTAGGTCAGCCCTGAAATTAGCTGTGCCGATGGAGATCTTTTCTTTCTTAAATTCAACTGACATGTTCATCCCTGTCCTCTGTGACCAGCCCACAGACCTGCTGAGAGGCGGCTTTGTGGGGAACAACCTGGGGCTCTGGAGGAGGTGGGGAGATGTCTTTGGGGTCCCAGGAAGAGCGGAAAAGCCGCCTAAGGGAGCAAATGCAGGGGTGGGTGGGGAGCACCACAGGTGTCCTGGGGAGGGCCGGCCTGTCTGCACCTTGATGCGAGGCACACAGCAGAGAGCCTATCTCCTTATTTATTCACCAGATATTGACTGAGGGCCTACTAAGTACATGGCACATTCTAGACACTAAGGATACAACCATGAACAAAAGAGATAAAAGACCTCGCCCTCACAGAGCTTGTATTCTAGCGGTACAGACAATAAAAAAAACAAATAATTAAGAATACAGCATATAGTGTATGTTAAGGAAAAAACGTAAAATGGTGAAATTTTAGAGTGAGTAGGGATGGCTTCACCAAAAACGTGACTTTTGAATAACAAGCTGAAGGAAGTGAGAATCAGCTATGTGACCATCTGTGGGAAGAGCTCTCCAAGCAGAAGGACCGGCAAGTGCAAAGGCCCTGAGGCATGAGTGTAAGCAGTGTGTTGGAAGAGCAGTGAGGAGGTCTGTATGGATGCAGAGGAGAGTGAAGGGGAGCAGGCAGAAGATGAGGTCAAGGAGGGGAAAGGAAAAGACATAGGACTTTAGCCTCTACTCTAAGTGAGCGAAACAGGGTCATGTCTTGACCCAGATTTTGATGACTTGCGATGGCCACTATGTTGAAAATGGACTGTGCTGAGAACAGCAGTGGAGAGGCCAGTAAGGAGGCTATTTGCAAATGTCCTGAAAAACTGACCTATCTACAGAGTGGTCCCCTCTGGCCACTTGGAGTCTAACGCCACATGGTTGAGAGGGGCTAGGCTGTGTGGCCATGCAAGCAGACGGTCAGCTGGCCAAAGGCCAAGGACACCTACAGAAGGAGGCTAGATATGGGCCGTTGGGTGGAAGGGAAAGTACCTGTCTCTCTAGGACATCGGGCCAGCCCCTTCCTCTCACTGAGTCTCTGACAAAAGTGATAACCAAGGGTCCCCACAGGGTTGTGATGAGGATTCCAGGAGAGTAGGCACGTACCAAGTACCAACGGTGGGTAAACTAAGAAAGGGTGTGGTGGCAGGATGCACTCCAGCCCTGTACTGCCACAGACGGGAATGCAGCGGGGCGTTGCACCCTGATTCTCCACTAGGGGGAGCCTGGGCAATTCTTCCAAGAGCAGAAATGCGGTTTGCAGGCATCCATCCGGTCTCACCCAGAGAATTTCGGACATCACCAGGATGGCCTTTTAGGGTGGGAATGAATGTGCCCCTGAGCTGTCCTTATCATGTCTGGGACCTTCTCCTCAAGAGTCCAAGAGCAGCTATTGAGAGATTGGTACATAGACCCCTAACGTTCCATGGGGCTCACGCCCCGGGCCCCACATAAACAAACCAAAGACTAGGTGGAAAGGAAAGGCCACAGATGGCTAAAGGCGTGCGGCCTGATGTCCACCAGCTAGGTGACTTTCAGCTCACCCAGGCACACACCTGCACATTTGTTTCCTCTCTTGGTCCACCTGTTATTAAATGTGGCTTCTAAACCTTTCCTGAGCATCTGCTCTGTGCCCGGTCCGGCTCTGTGCTGAGCCGTGGGTGGGGCTGCGATGTGGCAGGGACTCAGGCTCATGAGCCCTCTTCCGCCCCCCAGACAGCCAGGAGCCAGCTGGGGTTTGGGATTTCTCAGGGTCTCTCTTACCTCTGCGTTTATCTGAAAGCTCAAAAAGCCCAATGAGAGTCCCTTCAAGCAGACAAAGGGACAGGGCCGCCATGTAGGAGTGAGGGGGTTGTTCACTGACTAAGAGCCACCCGCTGATCAGCTGAGTGGGGACTGAAATCTGTCCTGCTCTGCACTCTCCACACCCTGCAGCTTGGCATGGGGCTGCATCTGGCTCATGGGGAGGAAGGGGCAAGCTCCTGAGAAACAGCATGGGGGACCTCAAGCCTTGTGGGCCCCCCTCTTTCTCCTGAAGCAGCTCCTTCATTCTGCTATCACAGATCAGGATGGATACAGAGGATGCCCAAAGACAGTCCAACCTGGGCCCACCCGGCTTCTCCTCCTTCTGCCCACACTTATTCAGCCCCGAGAAGGTGCCGAGCACGGTAAGAGCACCAGTCCCCTGCAAGATGGTGCGTCATGCTTCTCTCAGGAGCAGAGCTGGCTCTTAGGGCCCTGCACCTTCCCCTGTTAAAAGGGCTCTGGAGCAAGCAAGACAGGCCTCTACCCTGGCCCTAAAACTTGGGCGAGTTACTCCGTGTGAGCTGAGGCCTCAGCCTCTTCCTCTGTGAAAAAGGGTACGATCAACGGCAACCTGGTGGGGTTACTGTGAAGGGCACGCGGGTCAGGGAATGGCCAGCATACACAGGCGCTCACTAGACGGCACCTATTGTATACAGCAGGGCCTTCTCCCTCTCAGCCTTCCGACAGTCCTGGGAGGAAAATCATAAAGATCCCCCACTATAGAGATGCAGAGACTGAGGTCCAGAGAGGCGAAGGTGACGTACCCCAGAAGGCTGGTAAACCTGGAGGCGGGATGGAGGCCGAGGGGTACAGAATCACGGTCTAGGGCACCCTGCCCACAGTGCACACCTTCCAGCCTGCCCCAGTTCTCCATTACGGCTGAAGGAATTCCATGCATCATTTGCACAGAGATGTTCCAGGTACGGGGGAGGGTGAGTCCTGTGTTAAGTCAAAGACAAAGAAGGGAGAGCAAGGCAGGATTTGAATTTGCCCCTCGTGGAGGTACATGTGGGAGAAGGTGCCGCAGGGTCTCCACTCTCAGAACCCACCTGCAGTGAGGGTCCCTGTGCCCCAACCAGACCCCGAGTTGGGGGGTACAGCTCCACCCTGACGCTCTCCCATTGCCCCAGGCCAGCCAAGGCTGGTGGCCCTGAGCCCTGGCCAGCCTCCCCCACCAACCCACCTGCCTACTTGCCTCCTTCGGCCAGCCGGCATGGTGGCAGGCCCTGCCTGCTCCCTAGGGAGTCCGCCGCCAGGCCTGATGGCGCTGACGGAGGGAGGGAGGCCGCCAAGCTGTCAGTCTGGAGGTGCCCCTCGGAGCCCCTCCTGGCTGGAGCGAGGAGGGTGGGCGGGCGCCGGAGCCGGGCTGTCAGGGCCTTCACAGAGACGAGGCCGGAGAGGCGCTGCCTGACAGCTCGCCCACCGAATTAGGACCATTTGCATGCTAATTTCCAGCGCTCTAACGGGCTGGCAGGCTGGCTGGGGTGTGTAGAGTGTGCAGAGAGAGGCGCCGCGGCCTCCCTGCCCGCGATGGAACAATGCTTGACTGATCTAGCTGCGTTAACGAGCAAATTATGGTAATTTTGTTATTACAAATGCATAGAAATTTCCAAAGCGGGCAGCCATTCAGGGCAGCTCCCTGCTCCTCCCCACTCCTAAATACTGAGCCCCCTGTTTGTACACATGGGCCTGGCACCCACTTCAGGCACGGAGCTTTCCAGGGGCCAGGCATCCCTCAGAGCCCTCCTGGGGAGGCTGGCCACAGGCCAAAGCCTGTCAGCAGGCGAGCCCTCGGGTCCTGCCTCCCCCAGACCTCACCTTCTCGTCCCCTGGAGTCCCTGCTTAGTCCCTGGGCTGAGCTGTCCTGCAAACCAGCCACAATCGAGCTGGTTTCTTTCCATTCTGAGTAGGTAATGTGGGTGATTCTCCACACAAGTGCTCCAAGAACTAGAGAAATGCAATTATATCTGTGCCCACTCTGTGAACTGGGCTCAGCACCCAGGAAGAGCCAAGGGATTGTCTGAGGAAGGAAGGAAGGAAGGAAGGAAGGAAGGAAGGAAGGAAGGAAGGAAGGAAGGAAAGGAAAGGAAAGGAAAGGAAGGGAGGGAGGGAGGGAGGGAGGGAAAAAGTGAAGGAGGGAGGCAGGCAAGGAAGACCAGAACTTACCCCACAACGGAGGACAATTAAGGGACCCCGGCCCTGGTCCACTCTGGTGTAGTTAATCTAGGACCTCATCAGAGGACTTTGCTTGCCAACTGGCACCCGGCAACCCCTCCTGGCATTTATAATTGTCCACTGTCAAAAATCACAATTTGTCCCAGTTTTTCTGGTGATCTTCTTCTTGATTAAAACTATGTTTTTGGAAGCACGCTCTGGAACGCATCCAGACAGACACTGTTTCCAGCCCTGCAGCCTAGGCAGCTCCAGGTGCAGAGCTGGGCACCGAGCACGGGCTTGATGCTGGGACCCCGTCAAAAGCCAGTCCACTCGCAGAGGGGGGGGCACAGCCGCGGCTTCACCCCGGGCCTCTATGTGGGACCACCCCACCCCGCCCCCAGCCATCCTCCTACTTTAGAACAGGGATTTCAGGTTTGGGCTGATGTTACTGAAAGGTCAAGAAGCTGTCTCAAATCCATTTTGGAAGTCAGTGGGGAGTAAATCATCAATTACGGAGTGGCCAAGGGAGCCCCAGCCGGCCGGGACCCACAGAAGAGCGGGGGAGGCAGAGACCTAAATGCGAGCAGAGACTTTATAACCGCAGCTGGGGTCGTGGCCAGATTTTTCTATTTGTCTGATTTTCTAATTGGGTCACAACTTCCAGAGGGAAACCGAACCCAGGAAAAGAAAACAATCATTTCTTTTCGTCTGGCTGCCTGGCTCTGGGGGAAAAGCAGAGAGCAGGAGGAACTGGGGCCTTGGCCTGGCCTGCAGGTCCCTGGCAGAAGCTCTCACGGCCCCGGGGACGAGCACTCTCTCCCTCCCAGGAGATGCACTGGCAGCTGGCTGGGTCCCGGGGCTGGGGGAGAGATGTGGGCTCAGGAAGAACATGCCAAGGTTGGGGTAGGGGCGGGGTGGGGGTCCTGCTTTGGGTTGTTCTAGAAGCCAGGTCACCCAGGGCCCACCCCAGGAATACCAGGCCTGCCTGAGGTCAGGAGGCAAAATGCCTTCTTTTCATTGCTTCGGTGAAAAACAGAGTGGGGAAGGTCGGGGATGGGGGGGCATTAGCATTTCCCCAGTGGGACAAGAGGGCAGGCGCTACCACCACAAGAAGGCCGGTCTGGCTCTCCCTCTGATTGGCTGTGTGACCCTGAGCAAGTGCTTTCCTTGACCTCATCTGCACACTCGCGGGCTGACTTCTCAGGTTCAGTCCGGCTCTGTCCATCCGTGACAGAGGGAGCTGCAGCTACAGAATGTATGATGGGGACCCCAGGCCTCCGTGGGGACTGTGTCAGCACAGAACCCTCCCCGTACCGCAGAGACACGCCCCAGTCTGGACCTGCGCTCAGTCTCCAGTGCTTTTCCTACTGGCAGTTCCCCCCAAAGCCAGGGGGAGGGGCCCACAGCTGGGGTCCCCACCGAGTCAGCGCCTTTGCTGCTGGCCCCCCTTCCCGTTACTGCTGCACACCCCCACCAAAGTCCTGGGTCGTGGCAGCTGATACACGGCTGGTCTCCAGGTTCGATTCCCTGGCAGCGGTTTTACCCAAGTGTCTCTGGCTTCTTCCTGGGGAGTCCTGTTTCCAGAGCTCCTCCACTCAAAGTGCTCTCAGAAAGTTTGCACATTGACAAAGCCCCAATGGAAAGTAAGTTCCAGGGGCTGTGGGGATTTGCTTCAATCCAGGACTCCTGGATACAGACAGACACGCCACCGGCTCCCCCTTACCTAGATCTGATCATGCCACCCTTCTCTAGAAAGTGATTTCTAGATGTTAACCCAGGGTTTCTAAGAGTCAAACACCAAACTGCAAAGTCCTTCCCTTGTCATCTGGACTGAACCACCCTCTAGCTGTGTGACCTGATGCAGACCACTTTTCCTAACCCTCAATTTTCATCTCTGTGAAATGGGGCTACGAACTGTGCCCTCCTCACACTACAGTGTGGCTCCTCTGAGACTACGCACGAAGGAGGCTTGTAAATTGTAAAGATCTGTCCAGATGGTGGTTCGTATTCTCCGCATTGTTGTGAACAAGACCTCGAAATGGCCACAACTGTCATGCATCCTGAGCTGGCGGGACAACGCGCAAGGCATTTGTGACCTGGGTTCGCTCTTTAGACAAAAGGACATGATAACACAGTTGTCATTTTAAAATTTCCCTTCCTTGCTCTTTTATCTCTCTCGCTCTCTTTTCCACTCCTTCCCTCTTTCTCTCTCTTTCTTTCAGCCCTAGATCTACGTCTCCCTGATTTGGGTCCTTTATTTGTGCCATTGCACATAGACTCCTTATAAAGAAAATTCATTTGTTCAGGGTCACCGCGTGGTTTTTCATTAAAAACAAATTACCCGCATTCAGGGAGGACATCTGGGCTTCGTGGGTCCCATTAATGACTATATTTCCAGCCTCCCCGGCCCGGTTGGGCTCCCCTTGCCTGTCACCCCGCGTTCCCGGCCCCGGGAGGACAATGAGAGTGACAGTCAAGTGAAAGGGAAAACATGAGGGATGAGGGCGAGAGGCGAGTCCCCTGAGAGGGGAAGGAGGGAAAAGTGAAAAAAATAAATAACTCAAACAGAGGGTAACAAGGGCCATTGTCTCGGCGTCTTCCAGCCAGAAGCCAGAGCAAATATTGGAAGAAAGAGTGGGGGCACGGAAGCCAGGCCGAAGCTCTATTTAATTACCCAGTCGGGCCCTACGCCCCCAACTGCACTGGACAAGGTAGGGAGGGGCGTGCGCCTGATGCCAATGAGTGCCACCCATCTCCACTGAGCACCTACTGTATTCAGGGACAGAGCAGGTGGAGGATTCCAAGAGGCGCACTCAGGAGATGGGAGCACTCCAGCACCGCCGCTCTGACCGAGGGAGACCGGGGCCGTGCCCTGGAGTGTGCTCCCGGGAGAGAGGAGGCCCCGGGGTGGAGGGGCAGAGGGGAGGCACGCAGAGGCAGGCTATAAGACAGAGTGTCTGATTTGGCGCCTAGAAGAATGGGTCAAGCACAGAGAGGGGAAGATGGGCAGTAGAAGGGAAAGTACTGGAATTCGAAGTGTGGTTCTCTGGTGTCCCAGCTGGGAAGAGCCTTTTCTGGGCCATGACACGGTCTCTGGGTCAGGAAGGCCATCGCAGCCCTGCCGGCACACCAAGGAAACCAAGGTCATCTCCTGGGCCCAGAGCCCATTCCCTCTCTCCACGGGCACCAGGTGCCAGGCCCGGCTGCTCGCCTGCTGGCTGTGGACCCCTGGCAAGGCGTGGTACCTCTCTGAACTCAGCTAGCCCGCCCCTGAAGTGGCCACAGACACTCCAACCTCCCCGGGAGCTTCAAGCTGCAGCCGGGGAGAAGAGAGAGGGCTCCCGTGACAGCATCATGCAGGCAGGCGGGAGGCCTGCAGGTGGAATTAGCTCATGGGCATAAGCGTTTTGGTCTTGGTAAGAAGTCTTTTGGAGAGCAGACACCAAACCCTACCTCTCCGTGCCCCCAGAAGGCTCAGAGCACTGCCTGCACTTCTCTGGAGAGACCTCCCAGGTGGAGTGACCCACAGGCTTAGAGAGGGTGGTCCAGCCAGCTGAGGGTGGATAGCGGATGAGGTCTGGTGCAAGGGGGCTGCAGATTCCAGCACATCAAAGGGAGGAAAACACAGACAACCCCAGTAGATTCAAGCTGGCTCTTTGGAAGAACTCCACTGTGTGCAGAGGCAGAGCAAACCTTTTGTATTCACTGCCCCCCACCCCCGATCCATTCATTGTCCCCCTCCTCCCCCCACCTCCCACGGACCAACATATGCTTCATGTCCTATGACAAGCCAAGCCGAGATTCATCTCATCCTAGATTCTTCCCCTGACCCAGGGTTAGCTACACCCCCAACCTCTTACATTCTTTGATATGGACAGCATTTCACAATATTAGCAAAACTAAACAAAGTCAGCTTCAGACACGCCCTCCCCCCTCCAAGACTCCTAGAGAGAAATTCTGGAGCCATCTAGGCCTGACATTCCTATTTGAGGCTGCACCCCCTCCTCTTTGCTCCCAGAGTCCCCGAGTTTACCTATTACCACATTCATCTCCCTAGATGCTTACCAGCTTGGCCATCTGCACTATAGACTAAGAGCTTTTCACGGACAAGGGCACGGCTTTCACTTTTATATGCCTAGGTTTGTGCTTGGCACATGCAAAGAGTCAACAAATGTTGGAAGGGAGAGAGGGAGGGAGGAGAAAAGGAGAGAAAAACTGATGGATGGAAGGAAGGAAGGCAGGCTGGCTGCTGAAACCAGATCAGCTCAAGGTCCCCCCCATTATTTTTTATGTTCAATACGGTCCAACAGGACATCAGGGTGTCCCCCACGCTGCTTCTTCCCAGACCCCCAAGTGCCTTCCTATGGGGGCAGCTCTCCAACCCACCTTACAGTACTTCACACATAAAGGTACCACAGTAAAACTTCTCACTCTAAAAATACAGAAGGCTAATTTTTATAATTTTGCTTCTGAAATTATTTAGCCACAAGCAATTTATCTAACCTACAGTTGGCTATGATTTCTCAGCAATTAAGATACAAACCAGGGAATTCTTTCCAAGTGAGAAAATCCAACTTAAAAATTGTTTTCAAATGTAATGAAATTTTTATGAACACTAAATTTAATAGTTAATGAAGTTAACATAATGTTACAATTTGTAGATCCTAAGTTTAACATTTATTGATGCCAGTTTTCTAGCTTCCTTTTTGAATTTTTGAGGCAAAAACAGTTTGGGTTAGGCCTCAAATTGTTGTAAATTCCTGAAAAGCTCTTAGGCCCTTAGCCCACGACCTCTCAGGGACCCTGCATTCCCCATTACTGCCCCATAGGAGTCCTGACTAGGACATCAACCTCCTTCTTCAGGAGCTCAAGTCTGGTAGGAGCTAAGATACAGCCACAGATGATGTCATAAAAACTAGGAGGAAATGGGTGCCTGGGTGGCTCAGTGGGTTAAAGCCTCTGCCTTCGGCTCAGGTCATGATCTCAGGGTCCTGGGATAGAGGCCCGCATTGGGCTCCCTGCTGAGCAGGGAGCCTGCTTCCCCCTCTCTCTGCCTGCTTCTCTGCCTACTTATGATCTCTCTCTCTCTCTCTCTCTCTCTCTCTCTCTCTCTCTCTCTCTCTCTCACACACACACACACACACACACACACACATTCTGTGTCAAATAAATAAAATCTTTAAAAAAACACACACACACACAAACTAGGAGGAAAGTTCGCTGGAAAAAAGTGGGCTGGGCCCTGAGCCTCCAATGGGTAGATGGCTAGGGGGCTGGTCTGAAACTTGGACACTGTGGGCCACTGGCTCTTGCACGGGCTCCCCTTCCTTCCAGGAGGGCTCCGCCCAACCTTTCACTTCCTAGTCCATCCAGCGGAGCCAGGCCCAAAGCACCGTTTCCTTATTTGCCCCTAACCAGTACTCGACCCCTTAACTGGAGAGAATGGCCACCCAGCCCACTGGTGGATCTCCAGGCAGGAAGTAGTACTGGAAGGCATGCAACAGAATGGCTTACCATCCCCGGGGCTTGGGAGTCGGGCTGTTCTGCCATTTACTGTGTGGCCAGGTGCTCAGGATGACTGCCCTGGGCCTCTGTGCTGGGGTCTGTGCCTACATGAGCCGCAGCCCTTGTCCCCAGAGGGTGTATGTCCTAGAACCTGACTCAGCCCTGAGGATTTAGGAGGATGAGGGCCCCAGGCCCAGTGAGATGCCCCAATCTCCAGAGGACACCGCCACTCGAGGGCTGTGCCCTGCACTCCTCTCTGAACCAGCCTGGGAACCCAGCCTCTTGGGGTCAAGGCCGTAACAGGCACCAGGTCATCCTGCTCTGCTTCATTTCACCCAATGCTCAGACGCCCTCCACATATTTCAATTTCTTCTAAAGCAAATCCTGACTGTATCCCCCAATTTCCTAAAAAGGCATCACAATCCACAATTTGTTTGTTTTTTTAAAAAATACCACCTGCAGAGGCACATCAGGGGGAAACAAAAAGTCAGGAGCCCCAACCTATGGTCTCCCTCACTCACGGCTGGTTCTCAGTAACCGCCATCAGAAGGAGCGGAGACGGGGACAGCTAGACACAGCAGCCCGGAGGAGGCGAGATGCCCCAACTCCTGCTCGGAGGAGCTCCCCGGTGCCGGAGACTTCCTGGGCAGGGCACTCTTCCCTGGCTAGTTCCTGCCATGGCCGTGTCAGAAAGCTCTGTGATGCGCTCCTTCCCCCTTCCCCTCATGCTCCCTAAAAGGATACTCTGTTTAGATGGAACTGGCTTTGCAGGTGGCAGTCTCATAACCAATGAAGTTTGTCTGACACCCAGTTATTGCTACCTGAAAACTCGGCGCACCTGGGTGATTCAGTCAGTTGAACGTCCGACTCTTGGTTTTAGCTCAAGTCATGATCTCATGGGTCCTGGATTCGAGCCCTTCATCATCCTCCTCACCGGGTTCCCTGCTCGGCAGGGAGTCTGCTTGAAATTCTCGCTCTCTGCCCCTCCCCCTACTCATGTGCAGGCGCTCACGCACACGCTGTCTCTCACTCTTTTTCTTAAATAAATAAATCTTTAAAAAAAATAGCATTTAGATGGAACTAATCATAGTGACCCTTGCTGCTTCTAAAATTTGCCCTTAAATTCTAGAGTCTAAAGTCGGGAAGGACCCACCCTGGGTTCGGAGGCCCTGAAAGCTAGTCTTTGCTGGCCACAGGGCTGTGGAGACATGGCAATGGGTATACAGGATGAACGTATCCTGAGGCCCCTGCCTTCAGCTCTACCTGTTGGAAGCCATTATCAAATTACACAGAATAGCCCAGGGCTGTTGCCTTATCACATCGTAGACCCAGACCCGAAGGAAACGTATAAGTATTTGCTGCCCATTCAGCACAGACATGGCATGGCTGAGGAAACCTCCCAGTCAACCTGGGAGATGATACCAGAAGCCAGAGATGTCACAGGCTTAGAAGCCCTGGAAGGGGAGGACCAGAAAGCCCCTTAGGGAGCATCTTATCCAATCTCCCCACCTCCTGCCTCCTGTTTTAAGAGAAAGCCCCAAGGCCGTGTCCCAAGATCACACTACGAGTATTTGGCAGCTGGAATCAGCACCCAGACCTCTGAATTTCAGTAGGAGCTTCCTGCTTCCAGCGTTTTCCATCTCTGAGTCTTGGATTTTGCAACTTTTATTATTTTTTTTAGGTAGGCTCTATGCCTAGTGTGGAGCCCAACACAGGGCTTCAACTCACCACCCTGACATCAAAACCTGAGCTGAAACTGAGAGTCGGAGGCTTCACTGACTGCGCCAACGAGGTGTCCCGCCTCGAAATTCTTTTCTTTCCCCCAAACAGCAAAGAGATCATTAAACTTACTGTGGGTATCGGTTTCTCCCCCATCCCAGCGTCACTTCAACACAGGGGTCTCAGGAGCCAGCTACATGGACGGTCCAGATCAGACCAGTCCTCAGGCTCTGTTCTGCCTGTCCCTACCTGCACCCCAAAACCCTGGCTGGCTGCCCAGTCTCTCTGGTCTTTAGGTCTCCTCAGCCAGCATCACCCCTCCAATTTCTCAGACTGCCAACTCACCTTTCAAGGTCCCACCCAAGTGACCTCCTCTGGGAAGCCTTCCCTGGTTTCCTGGCCCCAGCAAATTCAGCAGCCCCCTCTTTCAAATTTCCTCGGCACATTGCTGCATTTTACCTCTTAACACAGCATGCAGGGATGACTTTTTATATCTGTCTCCCCAACCACTCTGTGAGCTGCCTGAGGGCAGGGACTGTGTCTGCAACACCACACCTAGCCCAGAACTGGGCACTTCCAGGAAATGTGTGAAGAATGAACAACCGACTAGCCACCTGCTGTTTGCCGCTGGTTGAGCCTGGCATTTCCCCCAGTCAGTTCCGTTACTGGTGTGGCAGAGCGACTAGACGCCACTGGAGGGCAGCAAAGAGTCAGGAACGAGCAACAGGTGGAGCCCAGGGAGCTTTGAAAGGTGTGGAGGGAGCTTTCAAAGTACCCAGGCCGCGGGACCACCAGAAGCCCCGGCAGCAAGGGAGAAGAAAGAGCTAAAAACCAAAGGCCCTTCATTCTCTGAGCAAACACTCTCTGAGCCTGATGCTTAGGCCTGCGAGGCACTTGGGGAGCACTGGTCCAATCCCCATCCCCCATGCTTCAGTCCCTCCACCAGGTCCTTCCTGGTTTGTTAGCCCCTCCCCTCCCCAACCTGCCCATTTGCCTATCCTCAGATCTAATTCCGAGGAGGGGGCTTTATACAAGGCTGGAAAGGGATCCCTCTGGCTCCCATTCACTTGTCCTAGCCATGCCTTTCAGAATTGTGCAGAGTATATTCTCCCCATGGTCCACATGCTAAACGAAGCCCAGAAAGTGGAAATTCTCCGATCACACAGTGACTCCCTGGCTGAATCTGACCACAGTCCAGGCTCTTGCCTCCCTGCTTGCCTGCCTGCCCGCCCCAGCAATACTCTTGCTAGTGACTGGATTCTTTTCTAACTATTTCTCCCATTGATCCATGGGCTCCATGGGCCATGAACTCTGCTGGAGAGTCCTCAATCTGATGCCAGCCTAGGTCAGGCCAGCTTTAGAGGCATGCCAGCTAGGTGTCTCTTCTCACCACCACACCAGCTGAGACCCCTGTACAAACAACAGTCATCACCATCATCGTCAACACTTTCATGCCACTCACTACGTGCTAGGTAAGGTTCTAAGAGTACCACATAAATTATATCATTAAATGCTCACTCTTATTCCCATCACCCCCATTTTACAGATGAGGACGAAATGAGGGCACAAAGAAGTTCTGTCTCTTGCCCCAAGTCACACAGCTAGTGAGACACAGAATGGAGATTCAAAGCCAGTGTGGCTGGGAAGCGGGACCCGACAGTGAACAAAACAGACCTAGCTTTGTATACCGCACAAGCCTTGTAGAGTGCGCAGACCTGACGGGAAAGCAGATGAGGGAGGAGTAAAGCACTAAGGAAAGTCCTTCACCTGTGCGCATCATGCCTGAGAACAGCATGCTTTTTGAGAGGAGCGATGGGGGTCCTGGTCTGGCTGGTGTGGGAGGCAGAGTAATGGGCCCTGACCCAAGAGGTCTACACCCTAATTCCTGGAACCCGTGAACATGGTGGGTGATACAGCAAAGGGGAATTGCTGATGAGCTGGACGCCAAGGAGATGACCCTGGATTATCCAGGTGGGGCCAAGAAAATCCCACGAGTCCTTAGAAGAGGAAGAGGGAGGCTGGAGAGAGAAGTAGAAAGATAGCGTGATAATAAAGATTCGGCCCAGCACGGCTAGCTTTGAAGAGAAAGCACCGGGGCCACCAACCAAGGAATGCAGGGAGTAGCTACACGCTGGAAAAGGCAAGGCAAGGATTCTCCCCTAGAGCCTGCAGGACGAACACAGCCCTGCCGACACCTGATGTTAGCCCCCCGAGACCCCTTGAGGACTTCCGACCTCCAGAACTAGAAGATGGTGAATTTACGTTTTAAGTCACTGGGCTGTGGTAACTCGTTACACCAGCAATGGGAAGTTACCAGGCATTCGGTTACTGGGAAGACCCCTCTGAGGTGAACCCCACGGGAGGAGAGGGGCTGAGGAGAAGCCTCGCCTGCCTCCCGCTCCTCCCGCCAGAGTGCGGCAGGCACCGTGCCGGCCCGTCTCTCGCAGTCGTTCCATCCCTCCTTGCTGGCCTTCGGTTCCTGCTCTATCCACCCTCACCACCTTCTTTATGAAGATAAAAGCCATCAGCTAACTGAGCGACTTAACTGAAAAGCACCTAGAAACAATGAACACCAACCCACGGCAAGTAGAGCACCCAGGATGGGAGGAACTAGCCCTCCAGCAAGCTTCTTGTCGGCTGCAGCCCCAAGAAGGCAAACAGGTCGCGGTCAGGATTTCTTGGCCCTTGGGCCTAAAGCTCCCCGAGTGGCGGCTCGTGGAGGGCATGTGGGTGCATCCCTTGCTGGGTCATCTCAAAGACGGTTTCCTGGCTGCTTAGACTCCCTGAAGCCAAAGGGCAGTGAACACCCTTCCTTCTCGCCCAGCCTGGAAATTTGAAGTGTTTCAAATGCCACGTCGATATCTGTTAGGTTGTACAAACATCTCCAGGCAAGAATCAACTAGTTATACCCATCAAGACACCATGGAATCTTTGGTGCAAAGCTTTTGGCATTTGCTGGGACTTGATGAAAACAAAACTCAGCCATTTCCATTCTAAGCTGATCATGTGCCCTCTTTGCTTTATTCAGCGTAATTGATCGACGAAGGGTTCACAGATGTTGCAAAGAGGCAGAAATGGAATCTACAGATACCAGAGGAGATCAAGAAGCCCTGTTTTGCAGACCTGGGAATGCCCTGGAGCCGGAAACGTCAGACAGCACCCTGAGGGCAGAATCGGGATGGAAACTACAGAGCCCAAGCCAACAAGTTAGAATTTAATATGGAAAAATGTAATGCCTATTTTTTTTTTCAGGGCCAAAAGTTCAACTGCACTTGGGCAGTCCCTCCTCAATGTCCCATACGCAAACCTTACACCTGCAAGTCTTCCCTTAAAAGAAAGCCTTGCCCTTAAAAAAAGGGCGGTTAAATTTCCTAAAGCCTACTGTGAAAAAAAAAAAAAACAACAACTCAGAAGATCCCAGCTTCCCTCTGGATTCACCGCTAGGGGAGCAGGTGGATGGTTCCATGTAGTGAAACAGACGGTTGCCGCGTCACAGCCTCAGACAAAAGTGGGATCCACCATCTCCTACAGCCTCGTTCAGTTTGTTTCTCCAAACTGTACCAACATGCCCCTGGGGTCTGTGAAACAGCGTCACAATCGAATGAACGCCTCCCAGGTTCAGAAGCCCAAGAAATTATGAATCAGAAATCTGAACAAAGTGGAAGTCCTCAAGCAGGTTGTGGTATATCCATGCCCTAATTCCTGGAACCTGTGAATGTTACTTGTATGGACCAAAAAAAAAAAGAAAGAGAGGAGTGGGGGGGTGGTGGCGGGTGTTCCCTTATGGATGTGATTAAGGATTTAAAATGGGAAGAGTACCCTCGGTCATCCAGGCGGGCCCTAAACGCAGTCCTGTGTATCCTCACAAGGGAGAGGGAGGCAAGCCCCCCTCCGTGCTGTGGAGGTAGAACAGAGACTTGGAGGGAACTCCAGGACCCACAGGAATGGATCTGCCCCTAAAGCCCCCAGAGGGAGCATAGCCCTGGGCCCCAGGACTGGGAGACAGTCACAGGAACCAACACACGGTTTCCTATTAATTTTCCCTGCCTCCCTCCCTTAGCCACTGCACACAGAAGGACCTATCATGTGCCAGGAACAGTGAGGGGTTGGAGGACAAAGCAGAGGGCCTGGCCTCTAGGACCCACCAGCCAGTGGCACCGCTAACTGGGCCATGGGGTGTAATCCAGCAATCCCCAGGGGAGGGCCAGACTGGAAGGCTTCATGGGGCACGTGATGTTTCCACGAAGCCTGAAGGGTAAAGCTGGATCCCAAGAGGCAGAGGCAGGAAATAGCAGAAACCAAGGGCACAGATGGAAGAGTGACCTTGGCTGATGGGAGTGTGAGGCCAGGAACCAGCGGGTGGTCAGGGGGAGGGACGAGCTGGAGAGTTGACCACAAAGGCGTGTTGAGGCCAGATCACGTGACACCCAAATGGCCGGCCTGAGTCCTGCTCTGCTGTAAGGTGGGCCCTCTCGGCCGTGTGCCAGCCCGGGGGCAGTCCACAGAAGGCCATGCGTGTGGGCCGGTCGTGTCCCTAGGAAGCCATTCCAAAACCAGCTTCGATGGTCGTGTCGGAAACAGAATCCCAAAGGTGTAACACGGTTTGGACACTGAGGAACAGGAACTAAGGACCGTGCCCCCTGAGCACGGGGTCCCAGCCCTGACACTGGGTCTGGAAGGCAATGAGTTGTGGGGTGTAGGAGAAGAAAGGGAGAGAGTGGGAGGCAGACCTGGGGCTCCCCGCCCAGATGCTTGTGCTCCTCCCTCCACATCGGACACCCACCCTCGGTGCCAGGGGCCAGGTCACGCCCTATGCTAGCACCAGTCCCGCTGTTGGTTTGGTCAGCCGGGACCTTTGCTCAGGCCTGTGATTCCTGCTGCTGTCGTGAATGGGTGAGGAGCCACCATTGGCTCCCACTGGGGTCTCTGCCAGGCCCACCGCCACTTGTATCTTGAGCCTAGTAATTAGGGGCCGGGGGCGGGACTTGGGCCCCATTTCCTGAGAGTCGGGGTGGGAAGGAGTCTGGTCCCCCCACCTCTGTTGGCCTTGTGCACCGTATTTCCCGACGCCCAACCCCCCAGCAGCAAGGCAAAGGCTC
Source organism: Ailurus styani (assembly GCA_002007465.1). Lineage (NCBI taxonomy): Eukaryota > Metazoa > Chordata > Mammalia > Carnivora > Ailuridae > Ailurus > Ailurus styani. The sequence continues at coordinate 401,666 of LNAC01000377.1, read as the reverse complement.
TTTGCAGGTGTGAAGCTGGCAGGACTCCCTGGCCCTGGCGAGGCCCAGGGCATGAGTACACACTGAGGCCATTTCCCATATGTCTCATATTTAAAAGTCATAATTCAAGCTAACAAACCGTTAAATGAAATATGCTCTGTCCTCCTACCTTGTTAGATAGATCTTTGTAACAACCGGGAAGGCCAGGAGCGAATCTAGAACTCTGGGACTCCTTGGCATCTGTGCCAGGACCCGGCTGCGTGGGGAAAGCCCAACCAGGCTAGGATTTGCTCTGCTTCCCCTCCCACCCCTGGCTTCGCTCGTCTTCCCGAGGGGCCTCACATGTAGGTGGGAACACCCCGTCTCATGGTCGGTTCCGTCCCTCCCCCACCTGAGCTCGGGCCTGGGGTGCTCACGCCCATGACACGGGCTGGGGAAGAGGCTGGCAGAGCCATGGGGTTACTTAGGCGGGACCCCGAGGGTGGACTGGAAGGAGGGCTCAGGCATCAGGTAAATGATTCAGAGCAAGAAACAATACGTGCCCTTAAAAGACAAAAGAAGTGTAACTACATCCAACCCGGCCCTGATTTTCCGCCTGATTTTTTTTAACACCTTTCAAAAAATGACACTTTGGGTTTCCCTGCTCCACTCGTGCCCTGAGGCCACAGCCAGGCAACACCAGGATGAGGAGCTGTCTCTCCCCTGCACCATCCTGCAGTGGAAGGAACTTGGCAACCCGCTTTCTAAATGTCTTGAAAGAAACAGACCCATGGCTGGCCCGAGGGGATAAGGTTTCCTCCACCAGGGGGTATTCAGCTTAGAATCAAGGGACAAACCCACCAGCCAGCAGCCTGTCCTGAGCACAGGGCCCTCAAGCCCAAGGAGTAAGGCTATCGAGAGCACCCGGGGCGGGGGGAAGGGGTGGGGGAGGGGGGAAGCCTCCAGCTGCTCACCTCACAGATCAGGTGGGGGAGGACGAAGGAGGACCCCTACTGAGCACTGGCTGGGCGACCTTTGGCCAGGTCCCGCACCTCTCTGTGTTCAGACTATCTGTGTGGCCACCAAGGGGCTGTTGGAGTGACAGTGCCCCTCCCCCTGCCCGACTTTCCAAGTTCACTGCCAGCCCCACTGAAGGCCCAGCTGCAGAGAGGCTGAGAGTGCAGACCTCTGCCTGATTTATTCAGGTCCACTTCTCAGAAGCATAGAGGTCACCCGGGCTGTTTGGGGGGATGCCCCCCCCCACCGAAAGCCTGCCCGCTGCGGAGACGCCGACAGTGCAAACTCACCAGGCACCATTCCTGTCAGCGTCGGTGCTGAGTAGCTGCCCTGTCCGGCGGGGGGGACGTGCGGAGGGTACCCGGGGAGGGTCGTGCTCGCCAAGTCACGGCCTGAGGAATCAAAGCAACAAATCACGGGGTGAGTGTCTTCGTGGCCAGCCGCTCATGTCCACAGCTCCTGGGACGTCTGCACATTTGTCACGTCCGGGCGCTGAACGCCAATGTGCCCCCGCCCCCCACCCGTCACTCACGCATGCAAACACATGCACGTGTCTGTGCGCACACACACACACATACACACAAGCACACACACCTCCTGCCGCCCAGGCTCCACACAGCAGGGACCCAGGGCAGCTCTGCTGCTTCCCTGGGAAAGCGGAGCTCCTGCCAGCTCACCTCAGGCAGCTGGAGGAGGACTCGGGCTCCCTCTCCACACCTTGGCTTCTGCCGCACCTCGGCACGAAGCCCCCTCTCCTCCAACCCAACAGCACGCACCTGCAGAGGCCAGCTCAAAGACCTCCCTCCTCCTCCTCCTCCTCCTCACACCCGACACCTGTGTGTCTGGTCCTTGCTGAATTCTTCCTCCTTCGCCCTAGAGCTAGTCATTCACTCGACAAACGTGTGGGGAGTGTACCTCCTCACACCAGACACAGTTCTGGGCGCCCGGGATATGGAGATTAAGCCCTCAGCCATCGGGGGTAGACGTTCTGGGGGGTACGTGTTCACCCCTTTGCAGGCTGCCGGCTCCTGGAGAGCAGGGGGGGACACCTCGTTCATCCACCATAGGGCTTGGCACCGGGTAGGTCCCGAGCAAATGCAGAACGAGTGGGGAGTCCAGGTGTGCTGGGTTTCATGCTGTGTGGAAGAAACCCCACGGAGCAGAACTCTGGAAGGGAGAAGACACTGAGGTTTGGCCGCCTCTTAGGGATAAAACAGAGCTACGGCCTGTTTAAGCGCTGCCAGTGTAAGTAACAAGGTGTTCGTGGGTCAGCCAGGAGCCCAGATCTTGGGTGATCGGACTGTTCTGTGGTTAGGTGTTGGGCCCTGAGGACAAGACCCCGCCCTCTGGGTGGAATCACCAATTGCTCCTGAAAAAAGGAGATGCACCTGTTTCAGGCATCCTGGGAAGCAGGTGGGAAATGAGGCGGCCTTGGGACTAGGGAGGGAAAGTGCAACCTTGACCTCATCTGAATGTGGACCCTGGAGACTGGATGGGGGCAGCTCCTGACCATGAAGAGCCACACCAGGTCCCAGGAACGTCTCCTGGGCCCAGCGAATTGGTGCAGGCACTCCCGCAGGGAGGTGACGCTGAGCTCAGGCCCACGAGCTGGTGGCCCAAGGAGAGAGACCACCTCTGATCAACACTCCCCAAAGAATCCAAGCCGGCACACAGTATGGGCCATGAACATTCCCCAGATAAACCAACGACCTTTCTAGTGCCAATCCTTCAAAGACTGTCCACCCAACAGCTAGAGGCTTCCTCATTTCACAGGGTTCTGCTTACCTTCCAGAACCTTATGGAACAGCAGGCATGTGACCTCCCTTGACCTCTGCTCACCGCCTCCCTGGCTTTGGACTGGGCATCCCAGCTTGTGACAAGCATTGCTCGTGTCTCTTCATATGAGGCATTGGAAGGGGAGCAAATGAACTACCTTTGACTCCTCCACAAGAGCTGACATTAAACAGAAAACCAGAATTGACAGAACCGACCACTTCTAATGGGTGATTTAAGAAGGTTTTCTCCCCAGCCCTCGTATGCCTCCCCCTCTCATCCTCCTCTGATCCAGCGCTCACAGCCTTCTAGGCAGCTCCTGTCACCAGAGTGTAAGCTCCAGGGTCACGTCTTTGCACGAAAGGTCAGAATGGCAGAGGCCTGCAGGTATTTGTTAAGTGAATGAAAGCAGTGGTCCTGTTGGGAGCAGCAGGAGCTCTCTGGAGCCCATAAAAGTCCCTCCACTTGTGGTCAAGGATCAGTGAAGAGAGGAGCCTTGAAGCTCTTCTGGACCAACCCTGTCGCCATTCTGCAGATGGCAAAGCTGAGACCCCCGGTGGGTGGGGAGCAACGAGCTCAGGTCCCTCAGGGGGCAGGTGGCAAAGCAGGTGCCTCAGCCCACGTTTCCTAACATCAGCCCAGGACCCTCCTCGACCTGGCTGCTGTCTGAGATGAGAAAGAGGGTCGTGGGAAGAGAAGGGGCTTGAGCAGGGACACCCCGCTGATTGGAGGCAAGGCTGGAACTGGAATGCAGCTCTCCTGCCTCCTGGCACTGGCTCTTTCTTCAACAAGAGGCTGTGTCTTTGGTCAGAACCCCAACAGTTTCCGCCAGTGTTACACATGCTTTAAAACCTTGACCCCTAACGCAGAAAATGCAATGCCTCACCAAAGCACCCAACTCAAGAAGCCAGATAAAAAAAGTAATAAAATGGGGGCACCTGGGTGGCTCAGTCAGTTAAGCATTCAACTCCATTTGGGTTCAGTTCATGATCTCAGGATCTTGAGATCGAGCCCCACATCAGGCTCCATGCCGGCCATGGATTCTGCTTAAGATTCTCTCTCTCCCTCTGCCTCTCTCCCCCTCTTAAAAAAAAGAAAAGTAATGAAATGAACTTACGGAAAGGAGGAGGAAGGAATTGATAGAGAAAAAGCAGAAGATATAGAATTAGGAAACAGAGAAAAGCTGACACAAAATGCACCGAAGAATTGTTATTGGAAAAGACCAATAAGACAGGCAAACCTAGGGCAAGATCCAAAAAGGAAGACGCAAATATCAAGATAAGGAAAGGAGGAGAAGATACAACCAGAGACATGGGAAAGATGATATTAAAAAACCCAAAGATGCTGTACACTAATACATATGGACATCTCAGCGAAAGGTACAATTTTCTAGGAAAACGTGAATTACCAAAATTAATTCGAGAAGGAGAAAACATAAACAGGCCGATCACTTTGGCAAAAATAGAAAAAGTTCTTTTTAAAAATTATTATTTTTTAAAAATATTTTATTTATATGAGAGAGAGAATGAGAAGGGGGAGGGTCAGAGGGAGAAGCAGACCCCCCACGGAGGAGGGAGCCCCCGACGCGGGACCTGATCCTGGGACTCCAGGATCATAAACTGAGCCAAAGGCAGTCGCTTAACCAACTGAGCCACCCAGGCGCCCTTAAAATTATTTTTTAATTTAAGATGTCCATTTAGCTTTCAGGCAAGTTTCATTTCTTTTTGTTTGGGGCAAACACTTTAAAGCCTTCAAAGGACACATACTTTTGTTATTAAACTGTTCTAAGATACATAAAACCAAAGAAAATCTTCCCGATTCATTTTTTCCAAGCTAGCATAATCCTGATATGAAAACTTAACAAAGGTGTACCAAAATGAAAAGTTAAGGCTAGTGTCACAATTTATTAGTAGCCATGGAAAAAAAATCTACAGTCTCATTGATCAAACAATATTAGAAAGAATAATATACCATGAACAAATAAGGTTGATTTCAGGTTTGCAAGGATGGTTCAGTTTTAAAACACTGGTTGGAAAATCATAGTAATCTATCAAAAGCTGAAAACCATATGATTATATCAAAGCTGTGGAAAAGGCATTGGATAAAATTCAATACTAATTCCTTACAAAACCTCTTGGTAAATAAGAATTGAAGTATCCTTCTTTGATCTGGTGTTGATCTTAAATCTTGAGTCAACATCATACTTAATTGGTGAAATACTTGAAATATTCTTTATTAAAATCAAAAACATATCAAGGAAACCTGTTATCACTGAAAACTGTTCTGAAAGTTCGAGCCAGTTCCAGAAGAAAAGATAGAGACCCAAGAGGGATCTATCCACTGGGAGTGGGGGAACACCCCAAGATTATCATGAGCTGGGTATATCGTGAGCCTGGACAATCAGCTCATCTACCAGAAGCAGTGGAAAGATTTGGTGAGACAGCTGGGCAACGGACATCGAGAATCAGTATCTTTCTAGATTCAGTAGCTCCCCACCACCTCTCCCATCAAGTACAGGTTTTCCAGGTGGGCTTCCAAAGCACTCCTCAGTCTGTGCCCCCAACCTGTGACCTTTCCCGCTTCATCAACCCCCCTGAGGCCATTCCCCAAACCTGCCCTGCCCTTTCCCATCCCCACACCTTCGCTCAAACTGTTCCCTTTCTAATTGCTCTTCTCCCATTCCTGCCATTTCAACACTGCATCTAAACTCCAACTTCTGCCCTCAGAGTCTGCTCCTCCGCCAAGTGTTTTCTAGGCCCTTCAAGTCTTTGTGGCATCAGCCTCTTCTGCAGGTCCCTCTGCTCCCCACCCTGTCCCAGTGCAAGGCGAGCATCATGCCAGAGGAATAGATAAGCTGGGGGAGATGTCAGTCATGATAAGATATCACTAACTTTGTGCCAGACATTCTTTTACCTATGTTAACTCATTTTATCATCCTGACGCCTCCATAAGCTTCAAACCACCATCATGCCCAAGGAACTGAGGAACAAAGAGGTTAAATAACTTGCCTAAGGTCACATGGCTAGGAGGAAACAGAGCTGGGATTTGAACCCAGGTGCCTGGGCTCCAGGCTGAGCTTCTCTGGTGGCGGTAGAGGGTGGGTACGTGGGTGGGAGAGAATGAGCCATGAAGGACGGGAGGATGGAGAACTAGGAGGGTCAATTACTCAGGTTCGAAGCTGGAAGGGGTGAGCAGGCTGGAGCAAGGAAGAGAGAGTGGGGGTCAAAGATGGGCTGCCAGAAGTCAGGACAGAAAGTGGTTGTTAGTGCCTGTTTGGGAAGAAACTGGCCGATCTTAGTCTGCCAGACCACCCGGACTACAGGCCCCATGGGGGTGGGGCTGCCAGGGGGTGCCTGCCAGGTGGCCAGTGCTCAGAACTCTCAGTGTGGGCAGCAGGACACGAAGGCCATCCAGGACCCATTTACTGGTTTCTACTTACTGAGCCACCGTGGACCTCTGGGCAAGTCACTCCACCCTGAGCCTCAGTCTTTCTCAAACTGAAAAGAGAGCTCTTAGCTCAGTGATCTCCAAGAGCCCCCAGAGCTCATACCGGTCTCTGTGCGCATAAACACGAAGGATAATTTCGCTCTGAGTAGACTGTTCTATCGTAAGGTCCAACTGCACCTGCAGCTCTAGAACCTCCACAATCAATCCTACAAGGCGAGCTGCTGCCTGGAGGGCTAATATGTCCTCCTTAGGACAATGGTGGGCAGTCGTCTGAGCTTCTAGCCTCAGTGGGGACTTGGGTCAGCTCCAGCAAGGGCTCAGGACAGGGCCGTCATGCCCTGGGCTCATGCATCCCCAGTCCCTCCTCCCGGCCCGCGAGGGTGGCCGCATGCACGGTGAGGAACTGACAAATGGCTACATTTATCTTACAAATAATCCTGCTTCCGAGTTCCCTGTTGCTGGGGGATTCCTTTGCATTGTCCATGGCTCCAATTTCATCCAGCAAATGTCCCTACAAACAAAGGCCTATGGCTGCATTTACCCTCCTTGGACTGGCCACAAAAGCAGAGTCTGAGTCATGACTTGTGGTGGGCATCAAAGGGAGAGATGGGCCACGTCTGTGACATCTCCAGCCTCCTGAACCCTCCCTACTCTGTGCCGGGCATTGGGGTGGACTATTCAGGAACATTATGCCACTTAATCGTCACAACTTACAGAAGTCCCAATAAACTTGATGAGATCTTGTGCGGGAAGTCACAGGGAGGTTCGATATAGAAAGGAAGGTAGCAGAACACAGCAATAAAGAGTACCCAGTTGGGGGCGCCTGGGTGGCTCAGCCGGTTAAGCATCTGACTTTGGCTCAGATCATGCTCTCAGGGTCCTGGGATGGAGTCCCTTGTCAGGTTCCCTGCTCAGCAAGGAGTCTGTTTCTCCCTCTCCCTCTGCCCCTTCCCACCCCCACTCATGCTCGCATGCTCGCTCTCTCTCAAATAAATTTTTTAAATCTAAAAAAAAAAAAAAAAAAAAAAAAAAAAAAGAGTATCCAGTCTGCTCAGGCTTGGATCCTTGCTTTACTACTTACTAGTTCTGTGGCCTTGAGAGAATTTCTTAAACCATTCCGAGTCTCCATGTCCTCATCTATAAAATGAGGATAATCGTACCCAACACGTATTTAGAGAAAATGGTAGCTAACACTTAGCCAGATTCACCCAGACTCATTTATTCCCACAATAACCCTATACGAGAGCCACCTATTATCCCTATTTTACTGAGGGAAAACCAAGGCACAGAAAGTTTAAGTGTCTTGCTGCAGTCTCACAGCTAGAAAGGAAGGGAGCCAGGTTTGGAACCCAGCCAGAGTGGCTGGCCTGTCTGGACTCCCTGGGCCAGCTGCCCTGGTAAGAGGAACACTCGTCTTCCACGGGCACCGGGAGGAGTCGGCGAGAAGATGCATGACCTCCCCCGCCCCTCTGCCGTGCAGCACCGTGTCAGCCCACGGCGAGCACCTGCCCAAGACTGGAGCGTGAGCCCCAACCTCTCACCCCGCGGTGGTAACCATCATCTTGGAAAAGAAATGGTAATCCAACACCAAAAAATGTAGGGCACACATAATATTAGCCTTCTTTAGATCAGGTAAATTTCGTTTTATGAAAAAGTAAAAAGAAACCTCCTCCTCCTAGTGGCACAGTGTGCTTCTCTGCCCCTTCGGTCTGGGCTCAGCCACGTGCCATGCTTCGGCCAATGGGATGTCAGCGAACATTCAGCCCCAGAAACCTGTGAGGCACTGGCGTGGCTGGGAACGCCCCGCGGCACTCCCGCCATCCGGGTGAGAACAGGCCTGGCTAGCCTGCTGCCAAGAGCAAGGAGACACGTGGAGCAGAGACGGACCAGCCTACAAACGGAGCTACGCCCGGCTTTGATTAGCCAACCCCCAGCCAATCCCCAGGTACATGAACAAGAAGAAATGACGTTTTAAGCCCTGAACTTTGGGGTGTTCTGCTAGGCAGCAATACTGTGGCAAAAGCTGATGGATACAAGACTTCATAAATGTTTATAATGTCTTGTTTTCATCAGTATTCTCTGCTTGAGAATACTCGGCCTGGGAATTTCAAAGGACACCTGTCCAAATCTGAGCAGAGGATGGACACCATCTTGTGGGAACCCACAGAGTAAATTTAAACCTCACATTTGCTTTGATGCCTAAAAGGAGTCTCCTGGCACTGAGCTGAGGATGCCATGACTGGAGTGCAAGGGCACTTTCCCCCCTCAGTCCCCTCCCCTGCACATTTCAGGCATGTCTCCAGGGCTGGGGGTTTTAACAACTGGTCCACACAAGACAGCTAAGATGCTGCTGCTCCTTTTAGCTCTAATTCCAGCCTCTAGACCCAATGGGATATTAGAATGGATGCTTCTGAACTCAATATGACATCAAAACACATATTCAGGGCGCCTAGGTGGCTCAGTGGGTTAAAGCCTCTGCCTTCAGCTCAGGTCATGATCTCAGGGTCCTGGGATCGAGGCCCACATCAGGCTCTCTGCTCGGCAGAGAGCCTGCTTCCTCCTCTCTCTCTCTGCCTGCCTCTCTGCCTACTTGTGATCTCTCTCCCTCTCTGTCAAATAAATAAATAAAATCTTTAAAAAGAACACATATTCACATCATTTTTTGCCAAGGAAGACATGATTTATATCATTTGCGACGACACTGTCACTGATGGCATATGATGTATTTGCATATAAGTGATTTAGGTTCTTAATACAATTTCTCCTACTGATGGCACATAAGAACATCCTGGACAATTCATGTGCTGCTCTCTCTTTCCAAAAAGAATAAGCAAGACTTGGCCTTGTTCACTATTAGCAATGAGTCCATACAGAAATTTTGTCAAGACAATGACTGCTCTCCAGAAAAGATAGACCTGTTCAAAATAACTCACTCTTTTTAACCCTGAGAGGTAGGAACCCTCCCCTGTTATATGAATGAGGAAACTGAGGCTGAGACGAGTTTTGACTGACCTATGGTCACAGAGTCAGTGGTAGGACAGGGACTTCAACTCATGCCATGTGACTTCTAGTTAAACGCTATTCTGGAAGAGTTACTCAAAATGTCCTCCTCAAGGGGGCCAGCCCTCCCAGATGTTAAAACATTCTACAAAGTCTTTGTAATTACAAGTGTGATGCCAGCACATGAATAGACAGAAAACCAATGGGACAGAATAGAAAGTCTAGAAATAGACCCAACTATATATGGAAATCTAACATATGGCAAAGGTAGGAGCTCAAATCACTTGAGCAAATATGGACTTTCTATTAAATGGTGTTAGGACGATTGGAGAGCCATTAAAAAAAAAGATAAAATAGATGGATTCTTCATACTATGTACCAGAATAAACTCCAAGTGAATCTGAAATCTAAATGTAAAAAAACCAAAAAACAAAAAACAAAAAAACTATGCAAATACCAGAAGAAAACCCAAGTGAATTCCTCTCTCATTTGCAGGGAGAGGCTTTCTAACCATGACTCAAAACCAGATAGATGCACAAACCACCTACGAAAATTAGTTCAAAATGGGTCAAAGACCAAAGTGTAAGAGCTAAAACTATAAAACTCATAGAAGAAAACAAAGGCATAAATCTTCATGACCTTGGATGAGGCAATACTTCTTAGATATGACACAAACAACAAAAGAAAAATTAGGTCAATTGAACTTTACAAAAATTGAAAAAACTTCTGTGCGTCAAAGGACCTCATCAAGAAGGTACAAAGATGACCCAGAGAATGGGAAAAAATATTTACAAGTCATATATCTGACACATGACTTCTATCTAGAATATATAAAGCATCCTTACAGCTCAATAATAAAGAGACAAACAGCCCAATTTAAAAATGGGCAAAGGATCTGAATAGAAAAGATGTACAAATGGCCAGTAAGTCCATGAAAAGACATCCAACATCATTAGCTATCAAGGAAATGCACATCAAACCACCATGAGACACCACATCATACCCACTAGGATGGCTATAATCAAAAAAGGTTATGACAACCGTTGACCAAAGATGTAGAAAATTGGAACCTTTACATACCACTGGTGAGAATGTGAAATTATGCAACCATTTGAAAAAGCCTGGCAGTTCCTCAGAAAGTTAAATGTAGAGTCACCATGTGACCCAGCAATTCCACTCCTAGGTGTCTACCCTAGAAATATGAAAATTTGTGTCCACACAAAAATGTATACCCAAATGCTCAAAGCCCTATTATTCATAATAAGCAAAAAGTGGAATCAATAGCTATTATCCCTATGTATCAAGAACTTGTAAGAAGTAAAGGGGAAAAAAGACCAAAAGTCCCATAGATAAATGGGCAAAGTTCATGAACAGAAAATTCACCAGAATATATATGGGGGAGGGGAGAGACACTGAAAGTAAAGAGATGTTCAAGTTCACTCATAACACTAGAGATACAAATTAAATGCAAAATGGTACAACTCCATATAGAGGCTGTATATCTAACAAAACTATATGTGCATTTATCCTTTCAACAAGCACTCCTACTTCTAGGGATACTTGAACCTACGCACGCCTTCAGCAATACACAAATGCATACGGGCAAGTTAATCATCGCAACATTATCTGCAACTATAAAATCCTAGAAACCATATCGCAAGGTGCAAACATAGAGAAACGTGTGAATAAACTGTGCTGTGTACACACAGTGGGGCTCTGTGCAGCTGTACAGAAGAATGAGGAGCTGGTGGGCATCGCTCCAGCACAAGTTCAGCCCAGGAGCTCCACCCTGGCCTCCCCAAACCCCTGCAGTAGGCTGCAGAACTGCACACAGGCCAGAGCCCTTAGGGAAGTTCAAGTTCAGGTTCTGAATCAGCAAATTACTGATCCTGGAGCTACATGACTTTGGAATGTTCAAAATACAAAGAAGTACAGGGAAGGTGTGAGCTCTCAGAGTGTCTGGGGAGAGGGAGGGGCCGAGGTGAGCCATGGCTGACACTGTGGAGGAAGTGACCTCCAGAGAGTGTGTGTCAGGCTTGAGGAGCCATGAAGCCACCTGCACCGGCTCTACCCCAGCTGCCTCCAGAGCCAAACCTGGACTCCTGGGACCTGAGACAGAGGGAGGCGGAGGAGGAAAGGGAGGTGGAATTGGGAGTCATGCAGGCTGAGGTTCAAATCTTGGCCCCACCACGTCCTTGCTGTGTGACCTCGGGCAAGTAATACAATCATTCAAATCTCCATCTTCCTTTTATAATTGGGAAAAGAGGATATCTATTGGGAGTGAAACAATGGTGCTTGCTGTGTCTGCAAATTCTCTGCTAGCCTTCTCATGGGGCAATGGGGTCTATGTTCCTCTGCCTTGAGTCTGGGCCACTTTGGTGACTGGTCAACCAACAGAGCAGAAGCTTCCCGAGAGGCAACTATGAGTCAGGCCCTGGGCACCTCTTGTGCCTCATCTAGGTCAACAACCCCAGAAGATGGGTACTGTCATTAACCCCACTTTATAGATGAGAAAACAAAGTGTCCAAGCAGTTGATGTGCCCCCCAAGTTCCCACAGCTGACAGTCACACTAGCTAACATTTTTGTAGCACTTACTATCAACCATGTGCTGGTCTAACACAAGGCAGTTTCCAGACACTGTTCACTGTGTTTTATAATATTGACTCATTTAATCCTCAAAAACTTGGTAAGGTAAATTCTATCATCCCCATTTTACAGATGCGGAAATTAAAACACAGAGAGATGAGGTACCTTTCCAAGTTCCCACTGCTAGTAGGAAATGGAGCCATAACCACCCCCAGGCATTCTGGGACCAGATCCCCTCACATTTCCCCAACATATAGGGCACCTGGGCTCTTCCTGCCTCTGGACTGGAGGTCCCCAGGCAGCAAGAGCTACTCAAGTCCCTCCCTCCCCTGTACTGGTCTAGCACATAGTAGGTGCTCAGAAAATGTCTGCCAAGATGAAATGAGTCAAATGGCATGGGTTTTACCATCTCAAAGAAACTTCTGTTCCAGGCTTACCAACATCTCGGAAAGCCTTTCATCATGAACTCCATGAAATAACTAGGCCTGATTTATCCACTGTTTTGGTTTTTTTTTTGCTTGGATGCAACTTTTTCTTTTTTATATAGCCCATTTCTAGGTAGGCCCTATGTACACTAATGGGGGGAAATGTGAATCCAATTAACTTCAAATTTAGCTCATAATGAACTTATCTCATTTTGCTACCAGCTCGGTTCTCATCGTGTGGCAGTAATTAACCACTGGGGGTTGTCACTCCCAGACACATGACACAGAGATCCTCCCGCCCCTTGCTTCAAACCCTTACAGAATTCATTACCCTGACAATATGAAAACCCTTCACTTTGAATACCACAGGGCACCCACCAAACTCCCCCTCTATCTACCTGACTGTGTGAGTGAGAGAAAGCAAGCCAGCGAGAAGCATGAATTATTGCGAACCAGACAGGAGGTGGGGGCAGAATGCTGGCGACGGCTTGATGGCCAGAGTGTGTCTGGCCGCCCTGACAGCCCTGGGCCAGAGGTTCTGCCCGGAGGAGAGGTATCTTCACACACAAGATCGAAGCTATGAGGGGTATGGTGGAGCTGGCTGGGAAAGGCGAAGTCCCAAATCGGCCATCCTATCAACTGGGGACTCCTAATGCCCAGGAAGCCTGCACACCCCAGATGGGGACAATGGGGACTTGCCGTGTGACCTCACGTAAGTCCCGCCTCCTCACAGGGCTCTGGCTCATTTTCAAAAGAAGCTGGAATTCTGGTTTCACTTCATTTGGAAATCTCCTGCCTATGTGGATGTTGACATTCATCCAGTTTTTAAAACAGACCTGTCCAAGGGTCATGGTTAGCCCCCACGCTGCCAATTGCCCCCTTCACCCAGCCTCGGGGCCTTGGTCCTGTCCGAAGCCCGCTGCCTACCGTCACCATCCCCGCCGGCTTTCCCGGCTGCCAGGCCTGCACTCGGCGTCCGTCCAGGTAACTGCCGGAGAGGGACCTGCGCTGCCCGGCGGAACAGGCCAGAGCGCGAGGTAGGAGCGCTGCCGAAGGTGATTTCCGGGAAACCGGGGACTGAGCCCCCAGGGCTGCCTGGACCCCCTGCCACCTTCCTTATTTCTCCGGGGACAACCCCGGCCTCCCCGCCCAGGCTGGCTTCAAAGATACCCCTTCCCCCTCATGCCCAGTCAGTGCCCTCAGCGCCCCCTCCTCCGTGGCCCCGACCTGCCCAGGTCAGGTGGGTCTTCCCTCTCTCCTGTTTCCTGGCAGCCTCCTCCCACGCCCCGGGCCTCAGCCCTGCTGCTCCAGTCAGCCCAGCCGTGGAACCTCTCAGCCCACCCTGAAGGACAACCCGGCATCATCTCGGCACTCCGTGAGGGCTCTGAAGCCAAGGCCTCTGATCCTGTCTCGGTTCAATCGTTAAAGCAAAACTTACAGACACTTCTACTTGTCTAACGTTTTCCCAGAAAACCCTTCCTCAGTCACAGAACCATGAGAAACCTTTTCGTATATTAAGAAACATTCTTTAAGCATTATTTGAAACCTTCTTTTAAAAAAGGTCATAGAGGGGGGAAGGCTAGCCTTTTGATGTCACAGGGCACTTTTTAGCAGGTGCACCCAAGGATCATACCTGTAAGAGAATATACCCCTGTTTGACAATTCTTTACTATTTGAATAGAGCTCTGACATGAGGAAGGTATGTATTAATGTGTCGATTTCTATCCAGTAGGAAAGATAAACCCAAAGGTTTGGGGCTTTTTGTCCCATAGAACATTAACCAATTTTGTATCTAATCTAGCAATTTTATTCCAGCATTTTTTAAAAAATAATGCTGGCAGAAGAGGTGATATAAACCCCTGGTCCCCAAATGCTCTCGGAACCACTCTTACCTTTTTATAGCTTCCCTTGTTAATTTATGAGTGGAATAAAATCTTCACAGGTTCCTTCTATATTTGTACCTGAGCTATCTTCTTAACTTCTTTAAAAAATTATACCTTGACACTTGTTATAGGAAAAAGCCCGCCATGCCTGAGCGACAGAAGCTGAAGATTTTCAACCAACATCAAAGCAGAGGAGAGTGAACAACTGCCACCTAAGGGGAGGGGGAGAGAATCAGCCCCACGCCTGCCCGGGGCCTGGGGGACGGGGAGGGGACGGGCCTGCTCCGCGAAGCCCGCCGTACGCGGACACTCGATTCGCACGCCACCAGGCCGTTTGCTCCAGCTGGCCTTTGAAACATGTGACAGTCTGAACAGGGCTGCTTTGAAGTCCCCCTTTGTTCAGACCTGCCAGCAGTACAGGGTGCGTGGAGCCGGGCAGTACGGGGGGGAGTGTCTCACCTAGAGGGGAAAGGCGGCCGAGCCGCCACAGCCCAACCCGCCTGCAGACGATGCTCAAGCTAATTGCAGTTAAGCCGCATCCTGTCACTCCTCATTCCAGCAGCCCCTGGCCAGCTCCTCGGAGCAGGCTCATTAGCCTTTGGTTTGGGTGATGTCACTTACTTAGAGGTAGTAACCCAAATTTCTTTGCCCAGAACTACTTAAGCGCCCCTTTTCAGTAATTCTGATTGGCCTTCCTCTAATCGCCCTCGGTCCAGATCGAATCCGGCTTTGTAGAGCAGGGAAGACAATGCTGAGAATTCACTAATCAGCGTGCTGCTTACTCTGCAATCTCAATGCCCCTGTTCCTTCGTTTGAACCTCATCTACTTCCCTGGAATCCCTGGGAACTTCCAGACTCCCAAAGCTGTGTTTCAGTTTTGAGAAAGTGCTTGAATTTTATCTGCCTGGCATTCTAGAACAGACACGGGAGCTCAGTCAATATTTCTATGGATGTTCATGACACGCTCTGCCTTGAACTAGCAACTGTTGCTCCAGCGTAATAAACCTACAAAGGCAGGGTCCTAATGAGCAAGGCTGCAAAACAGCTCTGCCACGCTGCTGGCTCCCGGCCTCCCTGTCAGGATAGGCACCACTCCGGGGATCCACGGAAGCCAAGATTTACAGCGGAAGGAGGGGGAGGGCAAGTGCAGGCTAGCTCAGGTCTTCATTCATTCATTTGTTCACTCATGAACGCATGCATTAGCTGACACCTACTAACTTCAAAGCACATTCCCGAATGCTCCAGAGGACGCTAGAGAATGTAATAATAGTAATAAGAATATCTACAACAATAACAGTTACCACTTATTTAGGTCTTACCATGCACCAGGCACCACTCTAAGTGCTTTGTATGTATTATCTCATTTCAGCATCACAGCCGCGTGGGAGATACAAACCTTCAACATCCCCGCTTTGCAGGTAAGATACCTAGCCAGAAAGAGGTAGAACTGGATGCAAACTGAGGCTGCCTGATGCCAGACTCCTGTACCTGTACCGCCCCCCTCCCCACACTATTCTTCAATAGGTGGGTTACAGAATACAGAACACATGGGGCACCTGGGTGGCTCAGTCGGTTAAGCATCTGCCTTCCGCTCAGGTTCTGGGATGGAGCCCCATGTCAGGCTCCCTGCTGAGCGGGGAGCCTGCTTCTCCCTCTTCCTCTGCCACGCCCCTTGCTCGTGCTCTCTCTCTCTCGCTCTCTCTCTCTCTCACTTGCTCTATCTCAAATAAATAAAATCTTAGAAAAAAATACAAAACACACTTCTCCTTTGACCAGCAAGTCTACTTCTAGAACTTTACTGATGGAAATACACGGAAAAGTATACCAAGATTTACATTTAATGGAAGGAAGGGAGATTGGGATTGGGGGGCGGGGGACACAGTACAAATGTCCGTCACACTGCGTGGGTTAAATAAATTATGATGCTTCCCTCTGGTGGAATATTACCCTCTGGTGGAAAATGAGGTAGATGCGAATGTGTGGATTGAGAAAAAAAGCTCCAAGATACATTACTATGTGAATAAAACAAAGTATAGAAGAACACTATGTACAGTATGATTCCATTTGAGCTAGTAGAAGCAAATGAAAACTTTATGCTGACAGATGCATAACAACGTTTCTGAAAATATACATAACTTTGGGGTGAAGAGCTATGGATGGGAGGACTGAGGTTGGGGAAAAGAGTTTTCATTTTCTATTTTTCTGTATGGTTTGAATATTTAACCACCCGCATGTATTACTTTTTATTCAAAATTAACTTTTTGATTTAAAATTAACTTTTTCTTAAGAACCAGACACTGTCTGCGCCCCAGGGGCCCACTCACAGTCTCCACAGAGAGATAATAATGAATCCGAGATTCACAAAGGGCACAATCCCTCCCGTCCTGTGCTCCCACCTCGGCAGGTCACAGGCTAGCGCTGTCTCGGAAGGAACGTCTTCCATTTGAGGACAGCATCACAGTGGCAGGAGCACCTTGGCCAAGTCACTTATTCACAGCCCAGGGTCCCATCAGGCTGGCAGCCAGCCCTCACATAGCCAGGAAGTACCACGACGCACTGCCATGCTGAAACGTGCCATCAATGTCAGCCCTGACCATCTGGCTGAGTAGCCGGAAGGGGGGCACAAAGCCTGTCCCTCGAGTCCCTGCAGGGAACTAGCTCGAGATGGTCCAATCCTCATTGGCACACAGTTCCAAAGAGCTCAGTGGCTTGGTTTCCCAGCCCCTGGCTGATTGAAAACAGCAGAATAAAAAGGGGGAGAGAGACTTTTAGAGCCAGGCAAACTGACATTAGGAGAAGTGACAGGTGACAGGTGAGCAGCAAGGATACAGACAGGAAGACGATTTAATCAGACATAAAGTCCGAACCTCAGCAGTGTGGGGTGCTTGGTGGAAGGGCGAGCTGCCTGCTTAGAGAGCTCCAGGCACTTTGCCGCCATGTGGGGTGAGGCTCAGCAGGGTGGCCAGCCCACAGACATGAAGCTGGGTGCTGTCACTGGGGGAGGGTGAGCCTATGTCCCTCCAGGGTGACTATGTGCTTCTCTTACCTGAGAAACTGGTATGACAAACAAGTGTTGGTTTTTTTTTTTCAATTTTTTAAAGATGTTTATTTATTGATTTATTTGACAGAGAGAGACACAGCGAGAGAGGGAACACAAGCAGGGGGAGTGGGAGAGGGAGAAGCAGGCTTCCTGCCAATCAGGGAGCCCGATGTGGGGCTCCATCCCAGGACTCTGGGATCATGACCTGGCCGAAGGCAGATGCTTCATGACTGAGACACCCAGGCACCCAAGAAACAAGTGTTTTGAAAGTTGGCTTGGGACCTATGTAATCAGATGGAGCAGATGGAGAAAAGCCCAATTTGTCCATTTCAGTCCAGGATGGGTCCCTGGAGACCTTTGTACAGTGCGGGTAACAGAAAAGACTGCCAGGAGATAAGCTCGCTGATGGGGAGACCCACCACGCCACCATTCCTGGTTACAGGGTGCGCTCACCCACGCTTGCCGGAGAATATTGAAAATGTACCTTGGCCTCCTAACATTTCAGAATCATGGAGTCCCATGGCTGGACTAAAACTTGGAGGTGTCCCCGTCCTCCCCCACCGCACACACTCCTGATTCAGGGCTAAGAGCCATCTCATCGTTTTCCCACCCCCAGGTCGCTAATGCAGAACACACTTTCCAATTCTAACAGTTGGGAAAGTCTGTCTTCCTGAGAGCTGGATTCTACATAAACTAAGATGAGTGCAGGGCACCTGGGTGGCTCAGTCAGTTGAGCGTCTGACTCCTGATTTCAGCTCAGGTCATGATCTCAGGGTCGTGAGGGCGAGTCCCATGTCGGGCTCTGCGTTTGGTGAGGACCCTGCTTTAAGATTCTCCCTCTCCCTCTCCTCTGCCCCTCCCCACCCCTGGTCACATGCCCTCTCTCTCTCTCTCTCTCAAACAAAAAACAGAACAAAACAAAAAACCCCAAGATAATAGCTAATTGGAAAATGGAATGAACTAATGAAATACAAAGAAAGCAGAGTTCCTCTGAGGTGACCTTCCGGATGGGGGGGACACTGAATCTCTGTAAAGGGGGGGTAGTGTGGACTGGTGGTTAGGGACAAGGGCACAGGCTTGCATATCAATCCAGACCTGGCTCCACACTTGCTGGCTGTGTGGTTTTGAGAGTTGCTTAGCCTCTCTGTGTCTCGGTTTTCTCATCGGTACACAAAGATCGGCCTCATAGAGTTGCTGAGTGGATTCAATTAACAAATGTATGTCAAGCCCCTAGCACAGGGGCTGGCACAGAGCAGGCACTCAATCATGCCACCACCGTTCCAGAGCTCCCCAAGGGTGTGACCAGACCGCTCTCTGATAGTGCGTCCTGCTCCCATCAAGCTGCTGTCAAACGCGCAGTGGCTCCCCACTGCTGACACCGCAACGGGCTCGCCACCAGCCAGGAGCGCCGGGTCCCTAGCGCTGCCTCTTGCCAGCTGTGTGACCTTGGGCAGATGCCCCAAGGCTCCCTTTCCTCGCATGCTGAAGAAAGGGGGACGAGCGCCCTAACAGTTCCCCTCCAGTGGGGCGACCGTGCTCGCCCAGTGAGCCCGGTGCCTGGCCTCGAGGTCCCCCCTGCCCACTCCCCACGCCGCGCACATACTGCACCTTCCTGCCGCCATCGTCCTTTGTGCCCCACTGCTGCCTGCTCCCGTGCCCTCGTAAGATGCTGAGTGAGAAGGAAACGCTACTTCACATGAAGGTGGAAAGCCTTGGAACCGCTCACGCACCCACCCCTGCGTGTGCCCATGGAGTCACCGAACACACGCGGGACAGACAGACGACAGAAGCCAGCTCAATCGAACTCTATCTGCCAGACGCTCTCCCAAGTGCTTTGTGCATATAATCTCGTTTAATCAAAACAATCCTATGAGGTAGACATTATTATTATTATTATTATTATTATTGGTGGTAGTGGTGGTGTTGAAAGGCTGAGTGTAGCAATTACAGGCACAGACTCTGGGAGCATCCAAATCCCGCTCTGCTAGTCACTGGTTGTTCTGTAACTCTGAGCAAGATATGCCTCCATTTCCTCATCTATAAAATGGGGCCAATGATAACCGCCTCCCAAGACTGCTTGAAAGGACTGAGTCAGGACATGAAAGTGCTCCCAAATGTTCTCCATGCCTGTCATTGCCTCCCGTATTCAGAGGACACAACGGAGGCTCAGAGAGGTGAAGTCACATGCCCAAGGTTGCACAGGTGGGAAACGGGGTCAGGTGGAGGCGGTGGGGGCAGGATTAGAATTCCCGGCAGCTTGTGCTCTTAACCACCAAGTTCCTTGTTGAGGGTGGGTTTGAAATGAAGTCAGACATGGTGTGAGGGACCTACTGGCCCTTTCAACCTAAGGATAAGGTCAGGGTTGAAGGGTTGCATGTGAAGTTAGGCGCCGTCAGCCTGGGACTGAGTCAGAAAGTCCTCCACGTCCTCATGGCACCTCCCCTCCCTGAACATTTTCATCCAGGAACCTGAGAACCAATCCCAGGCCAGCCACCTGGGAGACCAAACAATGCCGGAGATGTGAGGCATGCGTACGACCAGATTCTCTGTCCTACCTTCGTACCTGGCTGACAGCCTGTTTAGTCTAAAAAATAATCAACAGGCAAATGCCTAAGGCAGAAAAGCCTCAGGTAGGCTTCTGATCTCTTGTGAAGGGACTGAGGCCCGTCAGCCCATCACAAATCCTAAACCCGTGCCTTAGCCGGTCCACTTCTGGTCTAGAGGGTAATGGGACAGTGGACGTCACAGGGATCCAGGCCTGGAACCGAGAAAACCCAACCCAGACAAGCCTCCCACCGCTCCAACTGTCTCCCCAAACCAAATAGCGAGGCCATGCACTAGAGGCAGGCCGGGCAGGTGCGCTGCTTGTCAGGGAGAACCAAGCCCAGCCCGCAGAGGCACCTCCCAGGGTGCATGGCAAATTAATGTGCTGTGGAGAACATGCATTCAATTGCATTGCAGCACCAGGGCGCCGGTCGCTCTCTCCCCGGCCCTCCCCTCCCAGAGAGGCTGAATCAGGGGCCAGGGCTTCTGAGAGGCCCCGGGTAGCTCTGGCTCTTGCTTGCCAGCCATCGCCAGTTCCGGGATCAGCCCTGCCCTGCCCTTGCCTCCTCCATGAGCTACGGAGTCCCAAAGGGGCTCACAGAAGTGAGAGTGCTTCGTGTAACATGTGGAGGGAGCACTACTGAGCAGGGTGCATTATCTGAGCACAAGTGCATGAGTCAGAGAGGCTTGGGTTCAATTTGCTGGTTATTTGCCATCTCAGTACCCACATCTGGGGAAACTGAGGCTCAGAGAGGCTCACAGTCCTGCCCAAGATCCCACACATAGCAAAGAGCAGCCCTGAGATTCAATTTCGACTGCTGGACGGCAGGCTCCCTGGAGAAGGTGCTGGAACTGGGCCTCTGTGGATAGGGTTCCTGCAGGAGGGTCAGGATTGGGGCTCTGGCTGAGTCGTGGCGGGTGGGCGTACCGGTGGGTCCCCTCGCACCCGTGGGTGAGCCTCTGGTAGCCGGGTGCTTGAGACTGAGTCTGAGCGTCCTCAGGAGCAGAGAGTTTGGGGTGATGTGGGCAGGAGCAATAGGAGATGGCTGGGTCCCAGAGGTGGGAACTGCAAGCCAGGCTGAGCAAAGGGCACACTTGTACTGTGAGCTGACTTCACACTGGGAACTCGGCGGGAACTGGGGAGCACCAGGGCCCAGAGGATGCTAAGGGGGTTCCAGCTGTGTTCTGCTGGTCCTCTTGGGGATCCTTCAGGGTCTCTGGACTCCCACTCCCTTAATCAGTGAATCTTGTTTCTAACTGGTTATATAAAGGCTTCCCATGACGGTTTTATCTGAACAAAAGTCTTCTTGGCAAACATTTTCAGATTGAACAATGGTCAGAAATCACGGATTGCCGGTACTGGGGGTGGGTGAGGAGGCCCCCAGGCCAGGCCTTGCCTAGAGAGCCGCGTACGGCAGGCCAGGGCCCCAGAACCACCAGAGGCCCCGATCCAAAGTTTCTTTTCTTATTTTCTCTCTTCATTTCCTGCCTCTTCCCTCTCTCAGAACACCCCTCAAGCTCAAGAAAACGATTCTCCATTTTTTTCTTTCCTTCCAGTTAGTCTGAGCACAAATGTTAATGAAGTGAACAGAACGCTTTCCTTGGTGAACATGCCTGAAGACGCTGGCGTCCTCGTCAGCTCCACAGAGGAGGCCGGAGTCAGTAGTGACACCGGAGCTCAGGAGAGAGCTGAAACCCCTCGGGGGAGCAGGTGCAGGGAGTGGCCTGGGGCCGGTGGGGGGCGGTGGGTGGGCACTGCGAGGACAAGCCTGACTTCTGCCCAGAGACGGCTGGCATTTCTGTGTTTCAAAATTTGCTGTGTGTGTGTGGGCACATGCGTGCGTGAGAGACAGAGAGAGACAGAGAGAGATTTCATCCCATCTTTCTATGTATTGACCTCTGGGGTCAGGGACAGGTAGGGGAGCACACACAGGAATCAGACTTCACAGGGTATCCCACTGACTTCCTCCCTCTGTGCTACCAGCAAAGGATCGTACCTGGCTGAGCCTCACTTTCCAAATCCGCACAGTGGAGCACAGTGCCCTGCCTCCCTGGCTTCTCGGCTTGGGAAGGGAGGAAGGAGAGAAGGAGGGAATGAGGAGGACGAGCAAGGCAGAGCCTTCTGGGGCGGAAAAGGAAACATTCACATGTGTAAGCCAGAGCGTCATCAGTTCGGGTTCCAGAGTCGGACGGGCCAATGCTGGCCACCTCGGCAGGGTCACCGGGAGGCAGCGCCTGGTCTCTCCCCCGACCTCAGTCCCGGGCTCCCGCCATCCCCACCGAAATGAACCTCACTGGGCAGGACGACTCCGAGAATTAAAACACGCAATCAAACAGCTTCTTGACGGGAAATGCTTTGGAAATTTTCGGCTCCATTTACTTCTCAATCTAATTTTGTCCTCGGATGCACATTATGCGCGAGATGGGATCTCATGTGGTTTGCCCGGCGCTCCGCACGCCAGCAGGAGGCAGCCGGCGTCTCGATTGCTGCTCTCGTCTCTCACCGCCGTGAGCGGCATAATGAGGGGACCCAGCAGGCTCCAGGGCGGCCCTGGGCGAGAAGGCCCAGCCTGGACACCCGGGCACCCACAGCGCCCGCAGGCCCGGCTGCTCCCACCAACACCTCCGGGGGGACCAAGTCACAGCCTCCCTCCCTCCAGAGCCACCCCCTGCCCCACAGCCGTGTCCCTGCCTGGCCCCAGCCTCCTCGTCCAACACACGAGACCCGCTGCTCCCATTCTTAATGGGCCGCCACTGCCTCTGGATCAAGTCCAAACCCCTTGCTAGCCCCCATTCCTACTGGAGTCATGCACCTCCAGCGCCCACCCCCACTGCAGCCCCGAATGGCTTGCTTTCCCCCATCTCACCTCCATGCCTCTGCAAAAGTCGCCCATCCTGGCAGCACCAGCAAACTCCACCAACGCCCCCTCCTAAACCTGGCTTCCCTGATGCCCACCTCGCCCCGCCCCCCCCAGTTATACACTCCCTCCCCAGTGCTCTCGGAGCCACCGTGCCCAGCGGCGCGTCACAGAGACGGCCTGGCGGGCTGGCTCCAGCACGGACCCTAGGCCGAACCCTTCCCGGACAGGGACCGGGTCCTGCTCACCGTTCCCCACGGTGCTGGCACGACACTCGGCATAGAGCGGAGGCCAAACAAGGGCTGACTGGTTCATTCATTCATTCATTTGCTCGGAAAACATCTTCCAAGCCACTCTTCCAGGCCCAGCATGTCAGGTGCCAGGGATTTTTGTGTCCTGTTTCTTAAGAACAAGAAGCTTTCTCTTCAAGCCTGACAGGTGATAGTTTTGATCCTCTCCGCTGAAGATAAGCCAGCAGCCAGCACTCAGAAGCTACCCAAGTTCTAGCAAAGGGAAATGCCTCCCAGCCACCCCTGGGTCGGGGCTGGGCCTCGGGGCCCTTGCTTCTCCCCTTTCCCTACTCCTTCCTCCCAGGCCAGCCACTTGCCAAAGGTCACTCAAATCCAGAAAGAAACAGCCCAACCCCACAGCCCCCAGGTCCAGCCGCCTCTCCCCCCNCACCCGGGACTCTCCTGGGATCCTGGGGAATCATTTCCCCCTTTCTGTCAGAGGTTTCTGGCCTATCTACAGATGTCCCTGGGTTTGAACTTAATGTATACCTCAAATCCTGTGGGAAGGGGCTGACTGTAGTCGAGAAATGACTCCAAGAACAAAAGACCTCCTGACTGCCGCGGCCAAGGGCTGCTTTTCAGCTCTCATTATCTTGGATCTCTGCTCACTCCCTGATTCTTCAAACATTTCTGGCGACCTGATACCACCGAACACCTCTCTTTGGGGAATTTTCTACCTTAAGAGTTCAGTCTCCTTAAGGCAGAAGCCAGAAGCTGGCTCTCCCGGCCTCCCTTGCAGCCAGGGCTTGGGCACCTTACCAGCTCTACCAAGTAGACCCACGGTGTGAGCTGTTAAATCCAGAAGCTGGTGACACAAGGAAGCAGGCACCCATGCAGCCCACCTGCTGAGGCACGGGTTCGAGTGGTGACATGGGGTGTCCAGTGACAGCAGTGTAAGCCGAGCACTCTGTGACCACAGGCCACCATGTGTCTTCTCCACAGGAGAGACCCTGAGGTGCAGGTTAGAAGCCTCCAAGCCTCTTGAGTGTCCTAATATCCTTTGGAAAATCCCTTTTCTGCAAAAATTCTGTTGGTCTCCACTAAGAGCTGTGACTGTTACAGCCTCCAAGGTGGAAGGCAATGGCGGCCTGCTTTGTCCTTCGTCAGTCACCTCTTCCCAGGCTTCTCTGTTGCTCCCTGTCTCCGGTCATCGGTGTTTCCCCAGAGCCTCTTCCTAGATCTCTGCTCCTCTCTACCCATCTTCACTGGGGGACTCATCTCCTCCAGGCACACGACTTCCAAATCCTCATCCCCGGCCCTGCCCCCTCCCCCACTTCCTGCTGGTGGTTCCCACCAGGGTGTCCCCGGGATACCACGACGTCGGAGTACCCGAAGCAGCTCCTCTTCCAGTTGTCTTTGTCTCAGCTGGTGGCTCTATTATCCACCCAGTCCCCCAAACTCCAACCAGGGGAGCCACCCTCCCTTCTGCATCTCACCCGTCCCCGATTCTACCCCTCGAAATGTCTTCTCCATCCTCATCCTTTCTCTCCTGGACACTTACAACCACCTTCAAGGGGTTGGGCTTTCTCGCTGAGTCCTGTCCTCATCACATCCACCCTCTGTCAAGGTCCCAGAGAGATTTCTTTGAAGATGCTACTCCCTCCTTAAAGCCCTTCAAGGCTCCCTGAACATCCAACATGTGGAGTTTATGATCTCAGGTCATGGGAGCCTCCCTGGTGTGAGCCCTCTCCCAGGTCTAGCAGGGGTCTCTCCACTCCCGGACCTGCTTGCACTGACTATGTGGTTTCTGTGTCCATCATGTTCCCTCTGCCTTGTATGCTTTTCCCTCCTGCCCTCACAGCCTGGCTAATTCCTACTCATTTCAATCAGCTCACATTTCACCTCCTACAGGAAGCCTTCCTTGGTTGCCTCCTGGTACAAACTTAGGAAGGCCTAGTGCCCTCCTCTTGCTCCTGTGACACCTCCTCTCACAGTTTCACCTTTAAAATAACACTTCCTGAGCACATTTGATGGGGCAGAAACACCCTAAGAGTCTTTACACGCATCATCTCATGTCATTCTCACAATAACCCTATGAGGAAAGTGTTATTTCCATTTCCAGGTGAGGAAATTGAGGGTCAGAGAATGGAAGGGATCCAAGAATTCCCAAGATCAACAGCTACACAGGGAACCTAGTGCTGTCTGACACTATGCTCAAAGTTCCTAACGGCAATGTTCTGTTGGCTTCACCCAGGGAGTTACCTTCTGCATCTCCCTAACGCAGCACAAACTTGGCCCAGCCACTTGCTTTACTGAGCCTCAGTTTCTTCTTCTATAACAGTGGGATCGAGTCTCTCCCTGTCATCCTCCCAAGGATGTAAGTAGGACCTGAAGATAACAGACGTGAAATCAATCGGTAAATATGTCTCACCCTTTACAGTAATGCAGGAAGGTATTCGCGTACTTTCAGAATTTGACTTCATCACACAATTTCCTTGCTCACCTTAGAATCAAAGGCCTGCCATCTCCTCCTCCCTTAGGGTGGGGAGGACTCCCACCACTTTCCACTCTGACCCAGGTTGCCCCTGGGATATGTGAAGTCCTCATCCAGCTGTTCCCATCCCCCGTCCCAAAACACAATTGTGACAGTCAAGCAAAGAAAGGCGAGGGGAAAAATCCATAAAGGCTCTCGGCAAAGCGGCGGCCGGTGGAATTCTCCAGCTCCTGACCACCAGTTAGTGACGTCAGGATTTATAACTGCATTAAATGGTGTGACAGGCAGTCTTGATATATCAGTTCCCCCTTCTTCCCAAATCACAGACAATAAAAGCTTTGGCAGTGAAAGTCATTCATCATCATAAAGACCTGAGACATCCCAGTCATCAATTTCACTCACATCCTTAATACACTGGAGAGAGTGCAGGAGTCGAGCACCTCGGAGGGGGGTCGGGGGAGGTAAAAAACACGAAGGAAGATTGAACAGGAATAATTACAAAGGTCAAAGAAGGGATTCCTCCGGGGGGTGCCAGGGGCTGGGTCAGTCGCTGCCAGAGGCGCGCTCAGCCCACAGAGAAGCCGGGCAGGTGCTGGGCACGCTCCGGGCAGCCCGGACCAACACAGGCCAGGCTTCGGGAGCCTGCGGCGGGAGCCAGATCAAGTGGGCAGTGGGACCAGGGGCCATAGGGAGCCACACCCTGGGCTCTGTGGCTCCGGGCTGGGTTCTGTGGGAGTCTTTTATTCCATCAGCTTCATTAGGATGAAAGAGATTTAAAGATAATAATAAAACCACAGGTACTTTTTATGTGGCAATCTAGCCCCTTTCTGGCACAGATGTCTATCTATGCCAGCTATGGTCTTCTTTTGGAGCAACTATCCAGCCTGACACTACTGGTTATAAAAGATCCTGCAATCCTGCCAGGCCAGCTGGGAAAGAGCCACGCCAGCCATGACCCCCACACGTAGCCCTGATCCACTCCTCAATCTTGTCTGTGGCCTCTTCTCCACATGAGGCTCTGCCTGACTCACAGCACCTCTGGTCAGAACTCCTGCTGGCCACTGATGCCAGGCTGGTGAGAGGCAGTGTGGCACAGTGGACCAGTGTGTGGCTGCCGGAATCTGACCACTTGCCTTTGAAACCTGACTCCACCACGTAGGAGCTGTGTGACCTTAAGCAAATTTCTGTGCTCTGCTCTGCCTCAGTTTTTCCATCAGTTAAATGGGGACAATAAGACTCTTTCATAGGGTAGTTAGGCAGACTAGACAAGTTAACATATATAAAGTGTTTAGAATGATTCCTGGTGCCTAGTGAGTGGGAGGCAAGTCTTATCACTCCTGCTGGTGACTGTGACTTCTTGGATCGAGTTCAGGTAGAGATGAGCTCTGGGGAGAAGGCCCTTACCCTTGCCCCACCCAAGAGCCGACTCCCCAGATGGACTATGTGATCACCCTACCCTTGAGGTGAGCGTGTGACACCTTTCCAGACCTGGGTTAACAGAGACTTACAAAAGGAAGCAGTGGGTCTGGAAAGGTAAGCACAATCTCTGGATGGGCAAGTCAAGTCGGACACACAACAGGTCCCCACAAAGATCATGCTGACACCAGCCTTACCACACATTCACAGAAGATCTAAGGCAAGAGTAGAATTCTACAGCCCCTCAATGAATGAAAATAAGAGAAGTAAAAAGAAAATAAAAGATAAATATAAAATAATATATTTGTAAATATATATAATGTAATAATACAATGTGGCAGGGCAGTAGAAGTTAATGAATTTGGAAAAAAAGAATAATTGTGATAATACCTTCCACTCAAATGTGCCTTGTGCTCATCAAAGTGATATGAATGTGTGAATCCTAACCTACGAGGTTGATAATCTTGGTACTAACCTAGGAGGGTGGGGTTTGGGGCAATTAGTAACAACCAATCACAGTGGACAGCTCATTTGTTCATCCATCCATCCATCCATCCATCCATCCATCCATCCATCCATCCAACACTTCCTGAGTACCTACTATGTTCAATTTCCATGCTAGGCTGTTGTGGGGAAGGCAAATATCTTCCAGAACCTCGTAGTCTAAGGAGAAAGTTAGGCTGGTAACAAAGAATTATAGGTCAAGGTACAATAGAAAAACAGGTGGGTCGATCCCCAGGGGCCAGGAGAGGGGGACATCACTCTGGTTGTGGGATAAGTAGGAGGGCTTCCTGGAGGAGGTGGCACGTGGGGACTGCTCCTCGGAGACAATCCCTGAAGGCATATGGGCAGAGACTGCTGGCAGGCCTCCTGGCTCCTCTGTTCCTCAGCAGGTGTCACGAAAACCTTTTACAGGCAAAGCGCTCCATCCTCTCACATCTTCCCTCTTGCAGGGAGACAGGACCTGAGCATTTGGCCACAGTCCAGGTGGCAGAGGCTCCATGAAGTCACAGGAAAGGGCACAGCTCACAGCTTATACAGCTGCACACAGCTTACAGCTCATGCGCACTTCACCATAGTCCCGCATGAAGGGATGAGCTCAGACCATAATTCCCATTAGCAGATGTGAAAACTGAGGCTCAGGCAGGTGAAGGGTGTCCCCAGCAAGGAGTATGGCAGAGCCAGGATGAAGACCTGTGATCCTGACTCCAGCTGGCCCAGTGCTCTTCCTTTCGCGGCAGATTGCCACCACCTCTGGGCAAATGACAAGGGTTCTAAGCAGAGGAGGAACCAGCAGAAGCAAAAGGCTTGGAGTCACACCAGGCGTGGCTGAGCTGGATGGTGGTAAAAAGCAGAACAAAAACAAAAACCAGGCCTGGATAAAGGGTTCTATTGGATAGCTTCACAGATGAGGTAGACAGATGACAGATGACAGTGACCAGTCGGGCTGAGAAACAAGGACGGGAAAGGGAAATAGTCCCATTCTGGAAGGACAAAGGCTAAGTCTTCATCCATGGAGGGAGGAGCACCAGAATAGGAGTCAAGGGATGTGGATTCCAGGGTTGTCTTCCTTTTGGAGACCCTGAGTTCTCAGTCCTCAGGGCTCCTACCTGCTCACCGAGGGAGTTACACTAGATGATCCCTCAGGGCCCATCCAGCACCAAAAGTCCAGTCTCTTGACCCTGGGCAACCCGGGGTATAACTGTCACTACAGTGGGGCAGATGGAGGAGACCGAGCGAGGACCCACAGTGCTTGCAGACGTGGTGGGACAGGTCAGGCAGACACAGAGCAAAGGAGGTGCCTGATTCCCTCCCAGATGGTGAGTCAGGCCAGGGTGAGGGCATGTGGGGTCCTCAAGGAGACTTTTCTACTGAGCCCTGGGGAGGTACGGCAGGCACTAGGATGATCCCTCCAAAGATGCCTACATCCCGCCCTCCAGAACCTGTGAATATGTCACCTTACAAAGCAAAAGGGACTTTGCAGATGTGATCAGATCAAGAATTTTGAGATGTGGAGGTGACCCTGGATTATCCAGGTGGGCCCAATGTAATCGCCAAGGGTCTCTATAGTGGGAGGGACGAAGGTCAGAGTCACAGAAAATGTGACAACAGGAGCAGAAATCAAAGGGGAGAAGAAGATGCTGCCTTGCTGGTTTTGAAGGTGGGATAAGGGGTCATGAGCCAAGGAATGCAGGCAAACTCTAGAAAAAGCGGAAAAAAGCAAATAAAAGACCCCCCCCCGAGCCTCCAGAAGTTAAAACACGGTTCCTTGATTTCAGGAATTCTGCCCCCCAGAATGGTTAAGATAATAAATGTGTGTTGTTGTAAGTCCGGTACAAACTCTGGTAATTTGTTACAGCAGCAGCTAAAAACTAATTCAGGAGGGCGTGGAACATCCAGATGAGGGAGCCAAGCTCCCGGCTGGGCAGGTCCCACCCCTAGGAAGCTTTCTCACCATCCTTGAGCTGTGGAGAACCCCGAGGCTCTCTGGCTTGGGCTGCTTTCCTGAGTTCCAAAATTTTATTTTATTTTTAATCAAAAATCTTAAATCGGGGCACCTGGGTGGCTCGGTCATTAAGCGGCTGCCTTCGGCTCAGGTCCTGATTGGGATCAAGCCCCGCATCGGGCTCCCTGCTCAGCAGGAAGCCTGCTTCTCCCTCTCCCACTTCCCCTGTTTGTGTTCCCTCTCTCTCTGTGTCTCTCTCTGTCAAATAAATAAATAAAATCTTTTAAAAAAATACAAAAAGGCAAATTTATGAAAAAAAATCTTAAATCAACACTTACATAGCACTTATGGTGTTCCAGGCAATGTTTTTTGGTGTTTTTGAAAATATCAACTCATTTTATCACAGAACAAGTTTCTATCCCCATTTGATAGATGGATAAACCAAGGCACACACACGCACACGCAAACAATCGAACAACTGAGGTCACCAATTCACAAGTGGCAGAGCTGGGATCTTAAGAGAGGTGGTCTGGCTCCAGAGTCTACACGAGAGACGGTGCAGTTGGATCAACTTCCACAGACCCCAGGGGCTGCTAGTGTAACTGTGCTGCGGGTGAAGGTGAGAGAGCTCTGCTTGGATACCTCTGATGACGTGGAGCTTACTACCAACAGAAACCATACAGTACAGAAGTTAGGAGGAAAACCAGCTCTCCTCTCCTACTTACTGGCGTGTGAACCCAACCAGTTCCTTTAACTGTTAGCTGGGACAAAAATAGTACCTATGTTTCACAGAATAAGGGATGAAATGAAGCAAAGCTCATAATGAATGCTCAATAAACATTCACTATCATTGTGATTGTCTCCTGAGGCAGCCTATTCCAGTCTCAGAGAGCTTAAACTGTTAGAAAGTTCTTCTTTGCACTCAACAAAAGCTTGCCTCCCTGTGGCTTTCCCTGATGTGCTCCTAGCCACCACACCTCTCCCCCGACAGACCTGAGCCCAGAGGACGCGGCAGCCTGGCCCCAAGGCAAAGTCTTAGGCCACCAGCGCTGGGGGACAAGGTACCCTGCCTGCCGTCCTTCCTTGACCCTGCCCTTGTCCGTCTGCAGCCCCAGTATCAAATACTGAGAGGGATTCACCCCTTAGCCCTGAAAATATGGACTCTCCAGCCTATAGCACTTGAGTAGAGTTCATGATGGTTCATCCAGAACGTTAGAGAGGGTGGAAGTTCTGTCCCTATTGACATATTGGGTATCCATAAAACATGAAATAAAATTTTCAAAAAATTGAACAACAGTATGAGAAATAAAAACCCATTTGTAGGAAATAAGCCATATGTATATAAGCTGATATATATGCATAGAAGAACTTCTGGAAGAACACAGACCGAACCATCAAGTCTGACGGCATCAGCAGGATAGCTCAGGGTTGGGGTGAGGGGACATGGTCTCCTGCAGCTATGCACACTTCTGTGCCCCTTGGCTTTACTGCCCCGTGGACGTGTACTACATGGTGATTAAAAAGGAATTATGAGCGGCACCTGGGTGGCTCAGTTGGTTGAGCATCTGACTCTTGATTTTGGCTCAGGTCATGATCTCCGGGTCGTGAGATCAAGCCCCACATCAGGCTCCATGCTCAGCCCAGAGTCTGCTTGAGATTCTCTCTCCCCCTCTCCCACTGCCCCTCCCCTGCTCATGTGTACTCTCTTTCTCTCTCAGATAAATAAATACATCTTTTTTTGAAAAAAGGAATAATGAAAGGGGGGCTGCAAGAGACCAAACCAAGCCTCAGAACAGAAGCTTGGAGTGCCAGGCTCTCCCAGAACGGCCTAGACGTGGCCTCCTCCACAAAATGTTCCCCAAAGCCCACAGTCAAAGAGAGGCCACCATTCCCTCCTCGGTGCCCTCACATACCATGGCTCCTCCCATGGTATCCCTCTTTTTCTTGTTTGTTTTGATTCGCTTTGTACGTTTGCCTCCCCCATCAGACTGTGTGCATGTTGAGGGCAGGGACTCTACAACCCTCGAGGCTCAGGCTAGGCTATGGTCTGACAGGGCGGAGATGCTGGGTTTTGATGAGGAGATGAGAGAGTGAGCGAGCGAGTGATGGTGTGATGAATGGCTGCTCTCTGCAAATTGCCAGGCACTGGTTTGCTATGTTTTCTCCTCCAGATAATGGCAAGGCAGTGGTGATCTCAGACCAGGAGAACAAGCTAATGAAATCGCTATTTTAGGAAGATGGATCACAGCAGGGTAGGCTGGGAAGCTGGAGGCCCAGCGACCTGCTCGAAGGCTATTTGGAAAGGTCGGCTTCCAAGCTGCTCGCAAGTGTAAAAATCTATGAGTGCTTTACCAGGATGGCCTTCCCGCTTTGTTTATTTTTATCCTACGAAATACAAGGTCAGAAACAACTACAGCACTTTCTGCTGAAATTATTTTTTTTAATTGACACTGCACTTTCCACAGATACTAATTCATTTACTCAACAAATAGTTCTTACAAATACCGCGCTAACCCGAAAGCAAATCACATTTTCCTTTGATGTGCATTTTAATTATGGAGATACTTGAATTTCATTTTGGCTTCAATATGATCAGACCTTCAGCTTCTCTGAAGCTCTGAATATCCTTCCAAACAGTAAAATTCCAAAATTCCAGATGTCTATAGAATCTGTAAGTCTATTTCACAATCCCAAACCAAATACTTTAAACCCCAATCAGATTCACCTTGACTCTTTCTGGAAAGCAAATAGCCTTGTAACTCTGGAGAAAGTTCCAATCTCACATGCTGAGTTTTCTCTCTGGGTTGTGGTCCCCTGAAGCACAACATCTCGTTTGGAGAGAGACGTCCCTACACTGGGATGAAATGCCGTGTTGTTGCACATTCTCGAGAACTTTACACTCAGCACCCCAGGCCTTCCCCATGGGATGGGTTACCCACTGAGCTGACATTTGGGGAAAGCCATTCCAGGCCAGCAAAATGGCCTGAGCAAAGGCCTGGAGTAGAAAACAGGCAAGGCCAGTTGGACAGCCTGTGGCCAGCCCTTCCTGGCTTGACAGAGGGATTTTCAGTGGGGGCAGGAGTAGGAACAAGAGGAGACGAGGAAGGATAGGGCTGGAGCAAAGTCAAGAACTCATAAGCCCACAGGGGGCGGCCAGCCTGGTAAATTACTGAGCTGCCCAGGAGTCCGGGGCAAATGGGAGAGGGCTGCCCGCCCCCCACCCCCACAGAGGGACCGCCACTTCTCAGCTCTACCGAGTGTGGCTGCACAGCCATGTGGACCCAAGGTGGCCACGTTTTTCAATTTTCCAAGACAAGAGAGATGTTTTAATCTTTATGTTAAATCTCCTGACTTTAAGGCACTTTTAAATTTAACTTTTTGATAGTCACATATTGACCACATTTGAAGACTTAAACACGTAAATCGTATTCGGTAGAAAGTCCTCTTCCCATACCCAGTTCACGGCTTCTGCCTAAACATGGTTATTAAGTTCCCGAGTATCCTTCTAGGGTTTCTTTATGCATGTGTGCACAAATACAAATATGCATTCCCATTGTCCTTCTGTTCTTTACACAAAAGGTAGCATTCGGTACACACTAGTCTTGCTTTTTTCATGAATAATGTATGTCGAAGATCCTTTCCTACCAGGACATAGAGAGCGTCCTCATTCTTTCCTGCAGCTGCACAGCAGTGAACTGGATGGCTAAGCTACTCCTGACTCCAACAGCTCCCCACTGATGGACATTTGGGTTGTTCTCCTCTGATCTTTAAAATGTTAGTCTAAGCTTTTTTTTTTTAAGTTTAAAAAACACTACACAGACCAAACAACCTTTGGGGCTGCACCCTGAGTACACAGAATGCCAGCCGAGGGAGGTGTTGGGCTGTGGCCGGGTCTATGAGTTCACAGTGTGGACGCCTACCCGGACTTTGCAGAAACTTCATGTCGGGGTTGCTAGTGGGAAAGGAAATCAAAATCACTTCATTAGAGCACGGCTTCAGGTAAGTCCTGCCTGAAGATTCTTTGCCTTTGAGGTGGTGAAATCCCCATCACCAGAGGTAACCAAGCCCTGACAGAGAAAAAAACCTCAGGTGGTTGAAGAGAAGGTCTGTCCAACCTCTGAAGTTAATTTCCACTGATTTTAAGAGCCCCCACAAAGCCTGATTATGGGCTGGGCCCCACTAGCAACAGAGAGAGAACTAAGAAACAGTCCCACCTTTTCCACCTCTCACTCGCTCATTCATTTTACAGTTAAAAGGCATCTACCGAGGCTGGATCTTCTCAGGAATACTCTTCCCCCAAATTTTCCCAAAGCTCCTCATCACTGAGATCTCAGATCAAAGGCCACACTTTTAGAGAGGCTCAGGTTTGTCCCCCACCCCCACTCACATCACTCTTCAACAAGCTGGCTCCTCCAAAACATGAGCCAAGATGAAATTAAGTTGCACATTTTTTTTCTCTGGTTGCTGTGAATTGTCTGGCTCTTCCCAGCAGGTAAGCCCGGTGAGGACAGGGTCTGGCTCCCAGCACCACCAGCTGGACACACGGTGAGAATCCAGTAAACAGTAACTATTCGTGCTATGCTCTTTTCCAGCACACACAACTTTGATACCCCAGCATCTTCCATGGGAATCCTAGGCAAGCTCCAGGGCTGAGCCCTTGTTACACGATGCTGTATTGTAGCTTTAATTATATTTTTTGAGGCACCTTTGGCAGACGGAATACACAAGGAATTTCTCATCTTTTAGTTTTTGCTATTCATTATGATTTCACTCTGAGCTATTTCGTTGGGTCTGATTGAACCTCAAAGGCCCATAACAAACAGATCCGAGGAAGTGCTCCCCGCAGGATGATGAACAGTAAGCCATTCAGAGTGGCTTGGCACTGGCCAGACTTTTTGGTACAAGAGCCCAGAAACACGCTAATCACTACCATCTGCTGAGTGTTTGCACGTGCCAAGCACTGTGCTAAGACTGCATGGGCCATGTCTGTTATCCTCACGGGAAGCCTATGAGCGAGTTCTGTCTGGGCTTCGTTTTATGGATGGGAACTTGGGCATGGAGGTTAGTAACCTGTCCAAGGTCAGCCATCTAGAATATGGTGACACCAGGTTTCAAGCTAAGCAGTCTGGCTTTCCTGCTGACATTCTCAATTACATGCTAGAAGAAATGCCCTCTGGAAATTTAAACTGGGATTTTTTTTTTTTTCTTTTTTAGGTCCATCCCACCACATAACAGCAGCAGGCGACAAAGTTCAGGGCTCTGAGTGAGCCCTAGTTCCAGCTCTAACTCACTGGATGTGACCTTGAGCAGGTCACCTCCCCTCTCTGGACTTGGGTCTCCCCAGCTGTCAGGTGAGCAGCTGGACTGCATGACCCTCCCACCCTGCCCATCTGTGGTCAGGATGTTTGTCCTGAGGGAGGCTGGGAAGTGCCAACACTGGTTCCTGGACCCTCCAGATTACCTTCTCTGTCAGCTACCCACACACCCTCAGATGCCCCTGTCAAGGCTCTCAAACTCCCCCCTACCCCGGTCTCATTATATCCTTGCAACAGCCAAAGGAGACATGCCAGGCAGCAATCGCCATCCCCATTTCATAGACAGGCAAACCAAGGCTCAGAAGACAATCTATTTGCTGAAGGATAGGACAATTAAGTGGGAAAGCCCAGGCTTACGCCCATTCCTCTGACTCCCAATCTAGTGCTCTTTCCTCCAGTCTTTAGCTATTGCTCAGATGAAAAAGGCAGGGCGGGAAGGAGGGCTTTCTTGGGCTGCCAAGTCTGGGATATTGAGGCTCCAAACACTGAACCTGGGGGTACAGCAAATCAGAGCTGGTGTGGTCTTAGGGACTTGGCATCATTCTGTCTTTGTGGGTGAGCATCTGCAGCCCCACTAGTGGCCTCTTTTGCTTAGGGGGGACAGTGCCCGGGGGGGCCTCATACCCCAGGGTCCTCCACCACACCAAACTTATTGAGGAGAAGAAGCCTCCCTCAGTCTCCTCCTCCATTCTAACTGCTGTTGCAAAAAGATGGTCCTCAGACGAAGAGGGCCGGCAAGGACACAGGCTGCCCCCGTTCCTTTGTTCTTCCAGGCAAAGGTCAGCTGGGCACTGCTGAGGGCGAGCCTGCTGGGTCCTTCACCAGTAGGGAGGTGAGCGAAGCGGGGAGCCTGGCATCCCACCCGCTGTCCTCCCTGGCGGGTAGGCACAGTGGCCGCCCCATCGGCAGCCTGTGGCCTAAGGACACACCTGCGGATAATTAGTCCCAATCAGGACGGTCTCAAACTGCTGATGATGCAGAAATGAGCTGGCCGTGTCACTGCTTTGCAAATGGTGAGCAGTTTCTGAACCCTGGCCCTGGCTGGTAGAGCAGGAGTTTAACTTAATATTTAATGTGGCATATAAACGATGGAGAGAAATCAACTCATTCTCTAATGAGATCTTCCCTGCACAGCACGGAGTGTAAGGGCCGAGACAGAGCAGGACGGAGGCCACCTGCTCCCCCCCGCCCACCC